>JAYJMH010045950.1:0-14317 GCA_036873815.1 Phacellophora camtschatica
AGCACAGCACAGCACAGCACAGCACAGCACAGCACAGCACAGCACAGCACAGCACAGCACAGCACAGCACAGCACAGGGAGATAGTGCGTTAAAATGGAAAGGAATAAGGGGAATTCAAAAAATCGGTTTGGTGTGTGTTCTGGGGTTATTTTTAGTATATGGAGGGGAGACGAGGGCGGTAGCAACGGGTTGGACAGACCTAAAAGATAAGACATGGAGTTCTAGTGATATACTGACAGCGGATCAGATAACAGGACTGAAGAATGCTATAAAGTATGTAAGGGATGTATTTAATGTAGATGGCACACAGTCAGGAGGAGGACCATTTTGGATAAAGGGTGATAATGTGGGGATAGGAACATCAGATCCACAAGGTAAGTTAGAAGTATCAGGAACAATAAAGGTAGGGAATAGTGGAACGTATAGAGGAGTAGGAGCATTAGGGTATACGAATGGGGATTGGGGATTTTTGTTTAGACCACCGAACATAGGAAGTTTGGGGGCTTATTTATTTAAGTCGTATAATGGATTGGATCTAATGGTGATAAAGGATGATGGAAAGGTCGGGATCGGGACGGTGAGTCCGAGTGGACAATTGCATGTGAAAGGAGAAATAGTAAATTCTTTAGCGCCTGTTGCGCCTAGTACAAAGAGAACTTGTCCAACAGGATTTGTAGAGATAAAATCTACTTTAGATGGGAGTAGCGATTGTCAACGCCCAGTAACTTTTGAAAGCAATGTAGGAATCGGGACGGCAAGTCCGGGGGCGAAGTTGGAAGTAAGGGATGGAGATATAGCATTTTTCCAACCTAATAGTTATACATACGGTTTGATTTGGAAGAATCCATCATATGCTAAATTTTCTGCAGGAATTAAACCTGTAGATACTGGGGCTTATGCGATACAAGGTTTAGGGTTTTATACTGGTAATGCCTCTGATAGTACTACAAATGCTCAAGAACGCATGCGTATTGCCGCCAACGGCAACGTCGGAATCGGGACGACGGATCCGGGGGCTTTTAAACTGAATGTAAATGGACCTACTAAAATAGATAATAGTCTAACAATTAATAGCAACACCTATGCAGGAATAAACTTTAACAGTAATAATACTAATAAATTTGCTATTGGACTTCATACTGGTTCAGGTGGTACCGATAATGATTTTTCTATTTATTCTTACAAAGATCCATATGGAGGAACCACACCTGTCATAAGAATTAAAGACAACGGCAATGTGGGAATCGGGGTAAGTCCAAATTCAAACTATAAACTCGACGTAAAGGGAAATGTAAATTTCACAGGAGATTTATATAAGAATGGAACTAAGTTTTCTGGAGGAAGTGGGAGTGGGAAATTCACTAGTGGGACAAAAACAACAGATGCAGTATATACTACAGGTGATAAAAGAACAGGTAACGTGGGGATAGGGACGACAGATCCAAAAGGAAAATTGCATATAAAAGGGGCAGTTCCTATTGTGAGGCAATCGGATGGAAGTTATGCTTGTCCATCACCAGATTACTCAACAGGACAAGGACCTCATCCAAGCCCTTACCCAGCAGTAGCTAACTCTAAATGTTATTATTACTGGAGTGAACATATGTTTATAGCAAAAAATGGGAAGATTGGAATAGGTACAGATGATCCTAAAGCTAGAATAGAAATAGCAGGAAGGGCTCAGTATGCTGTTACTGAAGGAGTTACTATAACTCCAACACGTTGGTATCATATAGGGTTTGTTCATAATAATCATGGTAAGTTCAGAATATCAGGAGCTCTTGGAGGAGCAACGAACTATGAGGGGCACGCACTTATAGATATCGCTTTTGGTCTGAGAGGTGGTTTTTCAGCGGTTGGAAATGTGCATGGAAATTTAGGACCTGCGGCAGATATTGAAGTTTATCAAGTTGGCCGCAATATTGATATTTATTTAAAATTAAATAATTGGGGAATGTCGCATCTGAGTTTTGAATCAACCTCTGCTGGTAATTTGATTCGATATGATGGAACGTATACTGAAACTGCTCCAACAGGTAGTAAGATATTTACACTCAGTACAGATGCGGAAGGAATACTAAGGGGAGACCTGAATGGTAATATAGGGATAGGGGCGACGAATATAGAAGTGAATACAGAACTAGAGGTGAAAGCGTCTTCTGGTACTACAGACATCCTTCTGAGAGAATTTGATACTTCAAAAGGATGGAACTTAGGAGCTCTTTCTATGGATGATAGTTTTAGAATTGCTCGTTATAATGGGAGTTCTGGTAATTATACCGACAGGTTTACTATAAATACTTCAGGATCTATTTATGGAGGAACTAACTTAATTTCATCTTCGGACAGAAGACTCAAAGAGAATATCTTTTCTATAGATTCTGCTCTTAGTAAGATTCAAGAGCTTAATGGGAAATATTTTAACTGGAAAAAAGAAGCCGATAGACCCGAGGGGCGTCAACTAGGATTTATAGCGCAAGAAGTTGAAACAGTCTTTCCAGAACTTGTATCAGAAGGTCTTCAGGGGTATAAATCATTGAACTATAGTGGAATTATTCCTGTTCTCGTAGAAGCGATGAAAGAACAACAAGCCCAGATAGAAACACAAGATAGAAAGATAGAGTCTTTAGAGAAATTATTAAATAGTTTGAAGAAATAGAGATACTGAAACGAGTTCTTACATGACATGGGAGTTTGCAGGAACATGGACGAAAATATATCGATTTATTTTTTACCGATATTATTTCCTTTCATCGAGCTCAAAATACTCGCACATTTTTGTACTTGTTCTGATTTTGGATCAGTTTTTCGCGCTTTTTCTATAAAATATGTTGCTTTGTCGAGGTTGTGGCTATGTATATAGCATATACCAAGGTCACATGATATATTGATATCTAGAGGGTTTAGATTGTGGGCTCTCTCAAGTATAGAGAGACCTAACTTGTTTTGATTACCATGAAAAATAGCCCAGCCCAAACATCTCAAAATTTCAGGGTGATGTGGTCTGAGTGTATTTGCCTTTTTTAGGTATTTTTTTGACTCCTCCCATTTCTCTTGTAATGAATTTATAAATCCTAAAAGGTAAAAGGCATTAACAGAGTTCTTGTCTATCGTTATAGCATGGAGTAGAGCTTTTTCTGCCTTATCAAACTTTTTTGTGCTTATGAAATTATCAGCTAAATGTTCATAAGCCTGTGAACAAAATGGGTTATTGAGAATAACTTGTTCTATAAGATTGATAGCATCTTTGTATTTGTTCTCCTGTTTTAGAGTTTCTGCAACTTGTAGTTGTGCATTCTCATCTTCTGTTGTCGTCGAAATATTATTCATTTATATAGTTGGAAAAAAGGTAGAAATAAATCTGATCATTATAGCGGATTTTATCTTTTTTTTCAAATCTTTTTCTATTAATTTTTTACTGAGGAGAATGTTTCTCGTGGACATCAAAAACAATAGCACTTTTAATATGCAAAATATTTGCAAAACATCACTATTCCTCTTTTATTACTGGTTTTTAGTGTATTTTCTTTAATGGCAACTGGAAAACGAGTGTGTTTCTGTTAACGACTCGTAATGACTTTATCAACGAGCCCTAGTTTTCCATACTTGAGTGCATCTGTAGCTGATATGAAGTTATCACGATCACAGTCGAGAACAACCTGATCATATGGTGTTCCTGTGCATTTTGATATCATATTATAGAGTGTCTCTTTCGTTTGAATGATATGTTTTGCGTGAATTTCTATATCAGAGGCTTGTCCCTCTGTTCCTCCTAGTGGTTGGTGAATCATTACTTCAGAATGAGGGAGAATAAAACGTTTTTTTTGTTTCCCTGACATCAAAATCATCGCCCCCATACTTGCTGCCATGCCGATACATACTGTTGATACATCAGGTTTGATGAAGTTCATAGTATCAATGATTGCCAGACCAGCTGATACTGATCCACCAGGGGAATTTACATAAATAGTAATATCTTGGTCGGCATTTTCTGATTCTAAAAATAACAACTGAGCTACGACGAGGTTGGCAATATTAGCATCGATAGCCGTACCAATAAAGAGAACTCTATCCTTTAGTAATCGTGAATAAATATCGTACGCCCGTTCACCCATATCAGACTTTTCTATGACTGTGGGGATCAAGTGAGAAGAAATATTCGCGGGGAAACTGGATTTTTTTCGTGTATCGTCGTTGTAGTGGGTCATGATTTAGATTTTTTATGAAAATATCTCGCCTCATTATACAGGGATATGAAGAGTCTAGCAAATTGAATCTCTTGCAAAAGGATAAAGAATATGGAACAAGTAACTCGAGAATAGACCAAAGGCGCTTATTTTTTTGTTACGCGTGATATCAATACCCATCCTCCTGCAAATCCCATAAGAGCTAGAACAATGCTTATTATGACGGTTGTTATGGGGAACTCAGAAGGAAGACTCATATAGGATTTTGTCATAGGATCACAGACATCTCCGATCTTATCATTATCGGCGTCCTTCTGGTTAGTATTACTTTCGAACACGCAGTTGTCTACTATATCACCTATACTATCTCCATCTGAATCAAACTGTAGAGGGTTGTTTTTTTGAGGAGCATTATCACACTCATTACCTACTTGGTCGCCATCTGAATCTCGTTGGTTTTTGTTTTCTATTAGTAGGCAGTTATCTATTTTATTTTCTACTCCGTCTTGGTCATAGTCTGCAGGAAAGTGTCGGTTATGAGCCTGTCGTGATAACCGTGCGATGGTAGGTGGTATTCGGTGATCTGTTGATTCGAGTGCGTACGATTTCCCTTTGTCAGCATTTCCGTAGTAAAGCGTATATCGGTTACCAGCTTTTGCCGTAAAGTAGAGCTCAGCTGTGGGGCTAACAAAAAATTGAATACTATCTATTCCGATATTGTTTCCCCAAAATGAGACCTTTATGTAACGTGTAGGTTTTAAATTTCCTATATCAAGTGTCTGAATAAATGGTCTCTTTTTAATGAGAGGAATAAAGTTCTCCATATCTGCACTTCCTTCTACTTGTACATGAAAAATGCCTTGTACATTTAACGACGGCAGTGTGAATAGGCGTCTAAGTAGCATGTTTTTTCCAAGGTCAAAAATAGCCCATGAAGGATTTTGGCGGTCGATACTTTCATCGAAGTAGAAACTCGTGACCCCTCTGTTGTCAGATAGGAAATTAGGATTATCTCCCTCCATTTGTGATGAAATATCTAGTACAGGAATGGCTTCATTGATAAGTCCAGATCGAGGTTGGTGATACCGGTAAGGAACAGCCCCTCCGTTTTGATCTATAATGGCGATATTTGACATGTCCTGTTTGAGTCGCGGCATAACTTCCTCATCGAGTGTAACCATAACTTCTGATGAGGTTCCAGAAGGAATAATAATATTTTTTTTATATGGAAAACTACTGATACTTGTTGCCTGTGACATCGCAAATGGTATAAGTAGAGATAATACAAAAGTAAAAGATAGTGCTATAGTGTTTCGAAACATGGTCATTTTAAAAGATATAAAAAATGTACAAAAAAATAGGTTACGCGAAAACAGTCTAGAGGCATTTGTTGCTCTGTACAAATTTTCGCGGTTTTTTGGTGTTCTGTTCTGTAGTAAGCCGAGTTCTGTAGAAACCATTTAAAGGGTTTCTCTTCGTCATTTATCTTATATCCCGCACAAAGTACGGTGTCATCAGTGAGAAAAAAAATGTATCATTAATGGAAAAACACATCTCCTCATTTTTTCACCATTCACCTTTCCATTCGAGAAGGGTTTAGCTTCCTCGAGAATTAACTGCTCGAGAATCTCTGCCATTATAGCAAGAGAATTTTCACCGACCTCCTGAAGATCAGGATCGTATATTTTCTGTGCCACTTTCCCTCTTTTCCCCTCGCGGGAAAAAGGACAAACCGTGAGTTGTTTCTCTGTTTTTCTGAAGGCTCGGACTTTCCTCTTTAGTTTTTTATGGTAACTAAAGCGACGAAACCGAAAAAGAACACATCACCACTTTTACCTTTTTTTTAGTATAAAGACAAAATTTTCGCGGAAATATGACAAATTACGTATACTTTTTTGTAGTATGAACAACCATCGAGCTAAAACAACGAGACAGCTAGGCGATGAAGGCGAGAGTATAGCAGCAGCATTTTTGGAGAGGGAAAACTATATTCTGCACGAGAGAAATATTTGTGGCGGCGGGGGAGAAATAGATCTTCTTATGTGGGACTCTCAACAGAGCGAATGGGTAGCGGTAGAGGTAAAAACGCGTCTTTCTACCGTTGTTGATATTCATGAGTCCGTCAATCGTGTTAAACTAAAGCGAATTGTACAGTGCGCAGAGTACTTTTTTGAAAAAACAACAGGAGAAATCCCCATATTTCGTATTGATATAGTATTAGTATTTAAAAAAGATGGATTTCTACAGTGTGAACACTTAGAGAATATAGGATTTGATGATGTATAGGGTCTACCTGCGGGCAATATGCATTCCTTACGGGATTTTGTTCCACAGTATTTTTACATCTCAACATATTTGATTTTTGTTTTCTTGATAATCTGTGAGAGCCTCCGTATAATGCTTCTGACATGAAAGGAGCATTTCTTCATAAAAACTTTCGACTTCTGCCATTTGAGAGAAAAATCGTCTTTCTCTCTCATTTAGCGACCTGTTTTCTTTGTTTTGCCCCATGGGTATATATAGACCCAGTTTCTCTTGATCCTTACTTTTATAATGGATTTTCTGGTGAAACCTTTTTTATAGGGTGGCTTTTACTAATTATGTCTCTTTCTGTGTGTACTTTATTTGTTAATCATTTATTTGATAAGAAAGAAATACGGCTTCCAATTCCAGAATCTCACTTCTATATTGTCACAAGTGCGTTAGGTGTATTACTCGCGCTTATTGCGGGAACAGTTCTGTGGAAGGTTACGTCCAATTATGAAGGGGGAGAACTTCGGTTTGGCATTATTAGTATTTTTGTGATACAAGTAATGGCGTTAACGGCTACAATTTTGTTTATTAGAAATCAGAAAGTTGTGTCTGCGCAAAATTTCTTTCAGCATCCTCCTCGGTAACCTTAAATAACATCACATGTCTTCCAGCGATTCTAACGTATCATTTCTAAACGAGTCCCAGTCTAAAGGAAAATCATCTGGCAAAGTTGCGATAAGTAATTTAGATGAAGTGATTGGAAGTATGTGTAGTATTATTAATGAGGATGAGGCAAAACGGTTATCCGGGCTAAAGGAAGCAGAATTCCCAACCTTAACACAGTCTGTCTATTGTCACGATTGTCGGGATATCGTTGTAGCGGGAACGGGAAAGGGAAGAAAAGGAAAACCACGAGTCGTATGTGGATTATGTAATTCACGAAAAATTTCTTTAGGAAGAGATTCGGCTTTAAGGACTTTTTATCATCTCCCTAGTGTACCAAGTAGTGAATCAGAGCCAGAGGAAAGCAAAAAATAATGCGAAGTCGTCTAATGGTAGGACTACGGTTTCTGGTGCCGTCAATCGGGGTTCGAATCCCTGCTTCGCAGCCAATCGGAATGACTTGTTAAATTAGCCATTACATCAAATGGTTTATTTAGCTGATACTCTATGTTTTCGCGATTTAAAACCAAGTTCGAGAAAACAAAATTTATGAAGTTTTTGTAAAAACCTGTCGAATTTTCTACAGTTCTTATCAAATATTTCCCTGTTTTCCTGTTAGTGGGGTATACAGTTGTTCAAAGATCTTACTTGTTAGTCTCCAGTTATACCTCCTTTTTATTTCAAAAGTGGGCATATATAATGAGTCTAAAAGCTTAAATACTGTAGGTTTTTATAATTCCCCAACAGAGATATGCCGCTAAAATAACTCCTAAGAATTTTAGTAGTGGTTTTATTTTTTCCATATCGACTTTATTGACTAAATATCCAGCAATAGTTCCAGATATCGTAGCAGATATAATCATCGGTATCCAAAAACTTACATCGATATATCCAAAACTGAAGTACTCGTATGCGGCGAGACTACGACCAAATACAAGTGCTAATGAGAGCCAAAAAATAGCTCTTATGTAGGGAAAGTGAAAAAAGTACATTAATCCCATGAGCCCCACTACAAAGTCTCCAATTGATATGAATCCATTGTATATTCCAATGAAAATTCCAAATAAAACTAAACCAAGTGTTTTTGATTTTGAGAATTTTTCATCGTAGTTTGGAGGAACGCCTTTTGCTAAAAAACTTTTTAGAACAACCGCTATAAGGATTCCTATGAATATCAGTTTTAAATATTCGACAGGTATTATAAATAATAACTGTGCTCCAAAGTATGAACCAATGAGAACAGCAAGGACAAAAGGAAGGTGGTGTAGCTTTGGGCGTTGTTTTCTCAAAAGCATAATAATCAAACCTATCTCTGATCCTATTACTGCGGCATTATCGAGAGCGATAGCTTGTTTGATCTCTATCCCAGCTAAGTTCTGTAAAAAGAACTGTGTTGCTATACTTCCTCCACCTATAAAGTTTCCGTAGAATTCCCCAATAAATATTCCAATGCAGGCGAATAGTATGGGAGACATGTGCAGATTATAAACCGAGTAGATGTTATAGCGAAGGGGGCAAACCATCAAAATATTCCGCGAATATTTTACTTTAGTAGTGGTAGGAGGCTATAGCCCTACTTCAAAATCAGGTGATAGTAGATGTAGATGTACATGTGGAACTGTTTGCCCTCCAGCTTCATCAACATTCATATGGAGTTTATACCCTTTAAGGTTGAGATTCTCTGCAATTGTTTTTGCCGCTAAGAAAAGTTCTCCAAATAAAGCAACATTATCATCATTAACTTCTTTCGCTGTTTTTATAGTTGTTTTGGGGATGATGAGAATATGTGTCTTTGCTTTTGGGGTAACATCATAGAAGGCTAAAATTCTTTCATTTTCCCATACTTTTTTACATGGAATACTTCCATTTATTATTTTTTCAAAGATATTAACTGCTAAGAATGGCATAACGGAAAGTGCTAAAAAATATTAATCTAATGGAATATCAAACTCGACTGTCCATGTCCCTCCAGTAAAGAGAAGCTTAACGGTGGAGTTTTTAACATCAATAGTAAGGTCTTCATTTTTTCGGTTTATAGTAGATCCATTACGACCGAGTACGAGGGAGTTTACAGAAAAGTCTGCACCATCTTTTATTTCTACAGTATCTCCATTTACAGGGGATGCAGGAAGATTTAATGTGAAAGATCCTCCAGAGGTGTTAACCGTATGTCTACTAAAGGGAGTTGCTGTTGTTGCTGCTGTCGTAGTTGTCCATACATTTGAGTTTGACACAAAGGTCCACCGAGACTGAGTAAAGGATTCTCCCGTTGTTATTGGGACTATATTTCTCCAAATAACACCATCTTTTACTACGAGCTGATTTTTAAGGTATGTTTCGCTACTAGAGTAGACTCTTGTTCCAATACGGTTTTCCCCTACGAGGGTGATATCTTCATCTGGTATAGAGATAATTCGGGTTTTTTTTGTTGTTATATTAGATAGATCGAATTGGATTTTTTTGGTTTCATCCGTGTTGTCCCGTAATTGGAAAAGTGAGGCTAAACGGTTTTTGAGTAATAGTTGTAGTGCACGGAGAGGGGTTAGAACTTTGGTATTACTGATATCTCCAACCGTAAGTTCCGTTCCATCATTTTTAAGTGATGTGATACTTACTTCAGCCTCTGATTTTATCGCGTATGCTGTAGTGTTGGCTATCCTCGTCCAATGACTTCCATCTAAATTAATGAGCATATCTCCTGGAAACCACACTGTTGAGGCAGAAATATCGGTAATCACCTCAGGATCCTGAGTTGTTCCTCCATTTGATACAAGGTAATATTGTCGTTGGTTCAGCGTTGTGGCAGCAGGTATATTTGGATCTTTTCCAGCTACATTCCATGATCCAACGGGGAGCAAGCCGTTAATGTTAACTAGAATATCCCAGTCCGTAGAATTAAAGGTTCCGGCAGTAGCCGTAATAACACCATTTGTATCTGTAGTACCGATATTTTTATTAGCCCTATAGAGAACCCCTTTTTGTATTACTAATTCGTTTTTCTTGTATGTTGCTGTTGATATGTATGGTTTTGCTCCGAATCGAGACTCAAATTCTGTTTGATCAAGTTTGCGATTGAAATCATAAATAACCGTCCAGTCAGCAAGGGAATCATTGGTTGTGTCTGTAGATGTGTATCGGTATAATGTCTCGTTGTCAGTTTGATATACGGTGTCATTTATGTGTAGATTTGTAATCCCATTTCCAGTGGGTAAGGCAAGAAGGGCTGTCTTATCTGCCACGATACTATGCTGGTTCACTCTCCAGTTTCTCCATTTAGTCTGATTAAATGTTTCTGGTGATGACACACTCCCTGTTGTTGCAGTGGTATTAACCAGCAGTTCACCATCTCGCGTAATAATACTTCCAATGGCATACGGAACTGTTGAATCATACTTAACCCCTGAGTTCTGATTTCCTCCAAGTGCCTGGAGATTTGCTTGAACGGTTGCGTGTGTGATATCTGCCTCTGCTGGAGGCGTGAAATTTGTTTTAACACGGTATATTTTATTATCAGAGCCCCAGATAATATCTCCTGATTTATAATTTCTTGTATTATTAAATCCTCCCTGCATTAGTCCCACTGCCCTCCATTGACTTACGGTAAAGGATCCAGCATTGACCGCATTTTGAGCTTGGTATGCATGTCCATCATGAATCACAATAGTCCCTGTCTTGAAATTTTTTGATACGTCGAAGTCCAAGAAAGATAGCGCCTTGTCTGCTAAAACTGATCCAATCGAAAGGAAAGAAATATCGACTGGTTGTCTATCCACAGTATCGACTCCTGCGTCACCATTTACATCTAGAAATTCATAGTCAGCATCTGCTTGAGACGCCTTTCTAATTTCCATCTGGATATAGGGATACGATAAAATTGTGTCAGCATCATCTTTAGTAACATTGAGGTTAATCGAAAAAAATCCATTAGATTTTGGTGTGAATGTTTGAGTTTTTACCCATTTTCCATAAGAGGACGCTGTAGTTTTTATATTTTTTGTAGTGCTTTCTTGGTCTGTTGCTGCCACAAAGTCTCCAGAATTCCACAGAGAAAAACGGATAGTAATATTTTCAGTTATAGGCGTCCCACTCGTGTTTGTTAAAACACCATTATAGGTATAAATATTCTGCCATGGGGGAGGGGTTTGTCCAAAGACAACGCTATTTGAAGTAGTCCAGAATATCGCAATTCCTAGAAAACCTAAAAGCAAGAGGTTTCTGTAAATGGTTTTTCTTAACATATAAATAATATATAAATATAGTCTAGAACAAATATATTATTCAACGAGCCATTGTCAAGCCTTGTTTGATCTCGCGCTTGCTAGAATTTATTATTATTTTCTTTTACGGAGCGTTGGTGGGAGGTGACTCATAAGTAAGATTGGGTGCGCCCCGAATGTAAGGAATACTATCAGTCCAAATAGTATAAGTGTGTAAGAAGCAGTATTTAAAGTACTTTTATTAGGGGCGGAACTCAGCATATCTTGGTGCTGTGAGTGAGGAGGGGCTACCAAAGAAGTTTCTTCTGGCTGAACTATATCGAGCTTTGCTAATGGAGTTTCTGTTTCTTTTATTGTACTTGGATCCTTTGTGGATGCGATAGGGTTTTGAATTTTTTTTGTTATAGGGAGTTCCTTAATATTTATTGTATCATTAGTATTGGTTATTGGCTTTGTGATACTAGTACTATGACAGTTGGAAAGGGCTTCTTCTTTTTTTATAGAGACTGTAGATTCTTTGGTTTTCGTAGTATATGGTTTACAAGTAGTTAAGTTTCTATCAGGGCTTACTAAAATCTTATCAAGCCACTTTTCCTTTCTTATGTCTTTTTTATACGTTTGAATTTCCTTTTTTTCTATCTGTGTATTGTCTCTATTTTTAGTACTCGCTATTTTTGGGTCTGTTGCATTGTTATAGTATAGTATGTTTTTAGAGTAAGGATTTTTATTTCGCGGAATTTTTATTGTTTCATAGACATTCCATTTTGGTGTTTTTTTCTTTTTAGAACCTTCTGATTTCTTAATTGAAATTGGAATGGTTACGAGGCTTGTTGTGTCTTTTGTACGAACCCTATCGTTATTATTTTTATTTCTAGCAATGATATTCTGCACTATTTCATTGGGATCGTATATCAGACTGTCTTTTCCAGGGGTTCCACTTGCAGGGCGAACGATAATAGCAAATTGTGTACTATGGTTAACAGAAAAACAGAACATGGTATCTTTGGGGTAGTAGACCTTTTGTGTAACACTACTATCTGTAACCCAACTACTCCCATTAGAGGGTCTTGATTGTACAAATATTGAATCCGTTGGGTAAGGACTTGGGAGTATAAATTCTGTACATATGTTTACGGGATTAGAATACTGTAACGCTCTATTTGTCGTCACTTCAAAGATAGAAGCAGCGGCATATTTTCCAATGCTACCTATTTCATTATTAATATATTTTATACCCTTTATGGTTGCTTTTTCTATCCCAGCACTTGTCCCTTTTGGAATCTCAAGGAATAGTTTCCGTTGGCGAGGTGTATTGCGAGATTCTGGAACAATTATAATAGGACTGAGAGAGGTCCCATCAAAGCTTAAATTTCCTATTACGATTCCTACCTTATGGGATTCTACAAGTTTTTTATTTAGGAACCCATTTGAAAATAAACTATCTATTCCTACCATATCTTTAATAGTCATATAAAGATTTACCCCAGTCATATCTCCCAGTAGAGCCTTAGCTCGTTCTGAAGCTGTAAGTGATTGAAAAGGAATAGTGGTTCCAGGTATTGTAGCCAGATCAAATTGTTGTACTCGGAAATTCAGAGAGGAAGTTTCTTTGTTTCGAACCTTATGAGTAACCATCGTATGCGTACTTCTTTTGTCCTTTATTGTTACGAGCATACTGCTTCCGAGATTATCCCCCATTCGGAAACTCCCACTTGAGAGGGCAATAGTTCGTACATTTTCTCCTGTGAACATCAAAGACACAATGAGTACAAGTGATAGGATTCGGCGAAATAATGTGGACTGTATTCCTTTTTTGGGTAAAAAATCCGATCATTATATCATATTTTTTGGACTTATACAAGTATTAGACACGTGTAATTAACGTACACGTATATTTTTGCTTTTGAGTTTCAAAATCTATTGAGGTCCTTCCTGAGAGTAAGCTTTTATTGCCTGAGCTAACTCTGTAAGTTTTTTATAAGGATCAGGAGCTTTACAGATACTCGTAGCTACAAGAAATCCGCGAGCCCCTAATGTTAATGATACTTGTATATCTTCTGCACTTGATATTCCCGCTCCCACAAAAAGGGGGATATCTCCTGCGGCTTTAGTGCTGTCTGAAATTGAATCAGGTTTTTGTGAAGCTACAGAACCAAATTGACTACCGATTAGTTCTGGTGGTTCAAAAGCAATAAATTGAGGTTTAAAATGCTCTGCTATCTGATGAACCTCATCGACGTTTTCTGCACATATCACAGTCTCAAGATTGTTTTGTTTGGCATTAGTAAATGATTCTTCTAACACGCTCTGGGGGAGCCGAAGTTCAGAGTGATTAAGGATAGTTCCAGAAACACCAATACTTTTTACAAGATTAGCTACTACTGATCCTGTCGAGTTAGGAACATTTCGGGGGCTTATATATTGTGCAAATACGGGAATATTAACTGTTTTGCAAATTGTAGATAAATCTAAAACATTAACAGCAACTCCTATTTTTACTCCTGTTTCCTTGGACACTCTTTCGTGTATTTTTGCCAAATCAACAGCATTTTTTCCAGTTGATTCTGGATATGATTTAAAGTTAGTTAGAAAGAAAATTTCCATATAAAGTAATAACTCACTGAGTATTATAGTAGTATTGTGGATATCATTCAAAAGTAAAAAATTGACATAAGAAATATTTAGTGTTATAATACAAAAATAAGACATATTGAAAACATGTTTTAAAACATTATTATTTAAAATAAATTATGCAGGAAGAATTAAAAAAACTTATAGCCAATATACTGAGAAAGCAACGTTTTTTGCTTGTTACTACAAAGGGAAGTAGTTTAGATACCACAGCTAGTATCATTTTTATGGCACATATACTTAAAGGAATGGGAAAGGAGGTTGTTACTGTTATCCCGGATGGACTCAATCACAAGGCGTCATTTTTAGATATTAATACTTCAGTATCTTCTGATATTCCAACTGGTGAATTGATTGTATCTCTT
>JAYJMH010045961.1:0-14316 GCA_036873815.1 Phacellophora camtschatica
ATAGAAAAATAAACAATAGAAAGATTTTTTATCACGTGATGAGAATTTTTGGCGGTTCAGATGATAGGCGCCAAAAAAAACTAAGTGAACAATTTGGCGGCGATGGAATCTGACTGCTTGTTCAATTTTGGTTTCAAATCTTTTATGAACAACATTTCAATAAATACAAGCGTGCTTTGTTAGTAACAATGTTGAACCGTGCCTACAGTTATTCGTCGAATAAAATGTGAAATAACAACGTTGAACCGTTATTCGAAACAACATACATGTATATATATATATAAACAGAATTCGTCGAATAAAATGTGAAATAACAGGCTTAATGAAGTACGAAATTGAAAGGTAGGAGGAATTTCGAGAGGGGCGGGCTAATTCGAGGATTTACGGTACTCTGACGAATTTAAAGTGTGCGAATTTAAAAAAAAAACCGTGTGAATTTTAGGATAAATGAGATACCACTATATTGCTAGAGGATTAACTTAGACCAGATCAAGTATTTTTATATAATTGGTAAATTAACTCTAAAGTTGTTGTAAATTCACTACAAAAATATTTTTATAGATTTGATACAGATTGTCGAGACATCCTATTCAACAACTTGCACATTTAGCGCTTGACAAACTTGTTCTAAAGTTTTTTACTCGTGTATGCCAGTTCAGTTTGCCTCCTTGACGAATCTAAATCTATAGTTTTGTTTAAATTAACAAGATCTTATTTTATTAATCCGTTAAAGATCAGAAAGAGTTGTTGGACATTCTGCTTTTGTTAAAAATACATAAAAGTTTTAATTAAAATATGATAAAAATACATAAAATTACTTTGAACAAAGGTAAATCATGACCCAAAAATTTTGGCAGATTAACATCAATGATTGACCTCAAAACAAGAATATCTTCGTTTTCATCTGGATACTTTAACTGCAAAAAATAAAGTTAAATATGTTGTATAAAATATGTTATTACATCAAAAATTAAAACTAAACGTAACTCAATGCACGTTTTCTTGTTTTTTATTGGATTAAAATAAAATTCAAAAAAACAGAACTATATTTACTCATGGCGAAAAGAATTTGATGAATTTATTTTTCAAATAATTTGCATATTTTAGCCCTGGTCATTTTATTAATCCATCACATATTTTTTCATTGCGCCAAAGAATGTCTTCAAGGAACAAAGTTTATAAAAAATTAAAATGTACAGTACTCCGTTGTAAAACATTTACCTTCAAGTTACCAGCTGCGGTCAAGACAGATTTTACAGCTCTCATTCCATAATCGTAATGATGTTGAGAAGATAATTGTTCTGAGCAAAGTTTGTATGTTGTAACAATTTTCACAGCAAGAGGACGTGCCTTAACAATAACAAAATATGTTAAAAGTATTATATTAATCGCTTCAAAATGTTTCAAATATCACGATGGCAAAAATTAATCTTTACTTAATCAATTAATTGTGGTTTTGTCATTTTTCAAACAGGAATACTTTAAACTTAAATTTAATCTCAAAAATAACTTTCAATAAATAAATAAAATAATTTTATGTATGAAAAAGCAGTAAATAAAAACAACAACAGAAGTATGACACGTAAGCAGAACTTACATTGACAAATCCAAACGAATATAACGATATTTCCGAGATGAGAGCGTAATCTGGTACCATCATAGCAACCGTTCTGAACAATGCCTACAAAATAAATATCTCGTAATTAATAAATTGTTTTAATAACAGGTTTTAGTGCAAAGGAATAGCAGAAACTGATTTATTTTTTAAACTGCAACATAAATTTGAAATCGCTTAAAACATTGAATAAATACCTTCAAATTGTCAGGTAACTCTGACCTTCCTGCATATCCAGGATTCATAGTAATAAATACCGCACAAGTAGGGTCCAGTTTCAATTCAGTCCCTTCAAACAATAGTGTGTCTTGCCCTGCAGATATTCCTAAAAGACAGAAACATTGTGCTCCAGTATTTCAAAGGCACCATGAGGCGGGCACTCTGCGACCTAACGCGGGCGTCAGTAGTACCGTAGAACTGTGGACCCTAATGTTAGACAGGGATGTATGTGGAGGAGTGATCCGTAGGTCTCGAGTCGGCATTTGATGATCTGCACTCTTGCATCGCATCGGATCATTAAAATTTACATATAAATACCCAAATAACAACAATATTTACTTTTGCACAGTTTTTTAATCTGTTGTCTTATTAAGTTCTTGGTCTTTAAAATTGTGCACAAATAAAATGAACTGATTGATTGATTGATTTCCGAGTTTCAATTACAGTGGTTACATGCTCATAACAGAAGTATCAACGTATTATAGTATTATTATATAATAAAATCAGGAAATGAATTAGACGAAAGTAAAACTTTCATTGATGAATCGTGATTAAGAAAAGAAAACAATGATAAAATACCCATTTGAATCGTAAGAATTTGCTGAGCCACAACTGAAAGCACTTCCAAGTCAATTCGATTGAATTCATCAAAGCAAGACCATGCTCCACAAGAAGCGAGACCCTGTCAATAAAATAAAATGCAATGCAATGCAATGCAATGCAATGCAATGCAATGCAATGCAATGCAATGCAATGCAATGCAATGCAATGCAATGCAACAAAGAATAAATAAAATTTAACAGTTTCAATTTAATTCACACTCTTCTTATTAGAACATTGCATTTTGAAAAACTATACAATAAGAAATTCGAAATTTCCTGTGTAAATTAGCATTATAGCTATATGTCGTCCTTTCCTTCACAGATACATGATGGAAATTTTGTGTATTGTATAAATCTTTATTGTGTATTTCAAGGCTAATAGGCTGAAAATTGGGCACAATAACCATTGCATACAGCAATAGTAACATTTGATTCTTTTAGGAAACAAATGTTATACAGTCTTGATTTAAAACATTTTGCATGTCTAAATACAGCAAATCCAAAACTAACAGACACTTAAGTTACTATTAAACTATCAACTGACCACGTGATTAGATCACGGACCAAGGTTGTAAGCCACTTTTATCTGTATAAAATGCTCTTCAATATAATAAATTTAGAACAAATTAATGAATTTATGGTTAAAGATTCGTTCGTATTTGTTCCGGAGATTATTTCAATTGAATCTGATAACAATCTATTTATGCTCTACTGTTCCATTGCACTGCTTAAACTGATATTTTATGTAGGCATAAGCAAACTTAAGCAATAAACTTTAAATAAAATGGTTTGGGTTTGGATTTGGTTTGGTAAAGGATTTGCCGGATATTGCAAGGTTGGCCTAGTTGCACCTGACTCAAAATCGTTCGAGTCCCACCAAGGTCATACTTGCTGTGAAAGTGTGTTGAGAGCCGCCAACTCTCTTTATTTCCAGGCAGAATTACAAAAAGGAATCACGAGGTGTGGTCACATCGAGAGAAAGGACCGGGGGTCGCCCTGCTTAATATACAGGATCCGACGCACCCAGCACAGTGACCCATACCTGCAAGAATATGAAGGGTGTGTGCCTAAAAACTGAAACTGTAAAATATTAATAGCCTCATACCAGAATAAAGACCTATTTCAACATTAAGCTGTATTTATATTTAACCTTAAGATATGTTAATATTTTTGATGATGTTTAGAATTATTAAACATGACCATGTTTACAAAGAGTTATTTTGTCACAGAATGAGCCTTCGCTGGAAGTCAGTGTTGCTGCTGCAAATTTCACAAACGTCACACGGTTGTACATTGGCGACTTTCTCCCTGTTAGTTACACGATCAGTCACACCAACACATCAACTGCAATAGCCAAGGATGTAGTTATTACATGTATTTACAAAAATCTCCTCGCACCGGCATCAGAAGTCAGTGCAGGCAAAATAAATGTTTTGAATTCTACAGCTGTTACAGTCAAGGCTGGTGGACTTTCTCAAAATGATATAAATCAAGGTAATTCAAATTATTGTTGAAAATACGGTGCCTAAAAGTGTTTCATCAAGCGATCAGTTTTTCTGATATTTTACATGATACAATGAGTATACAATTTAACGACACAACATGCACAAAAACAGCTATGCCAAGAATTTCATTTTTGGCCAATTCAAATTTTTTAAGAAGTGGAGGAAATAATTATACTTCTGCCCATGGTAGCAGGAAATAAAAATTTTTTTCGTCAAAAAAATACATTCAGCTTTGTCTTTTCTTTCTGTTAGTCAACTTTAGTTCAGTTCCTTTGCATGTGTACAGCTCCGCGGTGGAGCCAATGGTGGGGGAGGGTCTACCCTCAATTGCGTCAGTGGGCGTCCACCCTCAATTGCCTCTTAGGGCCTGTTTATGGGCGAAATCATCCCATCTTCTAGCCCATAAGCTGAGAGGCGGGATGAAGTTGACGCGTGTTTATATGGATAATTTCATCCCACCTCCAAGCAAGAGTCAGACGCGAACATCCCTGAGTATTCCTCTTTTTATTTTTGCAATCACCCCCATTATCTTTGTCTCTGGCGCTTGCGCACAACAATCAATTTCATCCCACCTGCCAGCCTTTTTGTGAATATAAAAGAAAGTTTTATCTCACCTAGGTGAGATCCAGCAAGCTGAGAGCAGGATCTCACTTAAATGGGATAAAACGTTTCCCATGTAAACACAAGATCAGAATTGTATAGGTTTGTATTGGAAGGCCGGATCTCACCTCTCAGCCTATGGGCTGGAAGGTGGGATGATGTCGCCCATTTAAACAGGCCCTTAGGCGGCTTAGTCGGTCATTTTGCCAGTCATTTTCCTATTGCTTTTGCAGCCCAGTCCGTTCTCTCCCTGAAGAACTTTTCTCCTCCCAATTCTCCTAGCCGAGCTCTGCCACTGTCAAAACCCAGAAATTCTTGGTGAAAAACTAGCAAATGTAATTGTTTTTTATCATAATTAACATATTATATTAAGAAATATTAAAATTAACATAAATTACTAACCATTGCATTGTTCATTTTTTCCACTCCCGGTGAACAACTAGCATTGTTCAATCATTTGATTGTTCAATCTTTCCACCATAAATTGTCTGGAAGTAGAAGAAGGAACGACAACGGAAATAAAAACACATGCAAAGTGACACAACTAGAAGGCAAACTGGAAGAATAGGCAACGCACAATGTAGCCTAACTTCCTTTTCCAGAAACAAACTTGCATATTCCGGCTACCCATGCTCTGTTAGGATAAAATAACTTTTAATTTAGTAACTTAGTAACTTGGATATGTTAATAATGTTTAGTAACTTAGATATGTTTGAAAGCAGAACTTACATGACCATGTGCATTAAGATGAGATGAGCTAGAAATAGCCATTTTTTTGATTGATTGAAAGTTTATCAATGGTCCATTAATGGTCCAAACTTTCCTTCAACACAAACAATTTTATATTTACGTTATTAATTTGTTTGTAGGAGCAAGCCTCAAAGGTGTGTTCAAATTGCAGCTGCCAGCAGACGTGACGCCGTTTATTGAGACCAATGTAAAATTAGTTGTCACGTACAAAAATACAATTGGAATCATAAAAGAGCCAATTGTGAAACAACTGACTCCAAATGTTTTAGTAGGGACACCGTCTATAATTATGAATGTGGATGCCTTGGACAATAATATGAAGCCTGGAGAGCGCAGAAATTTTACCGTCAAAGTGGTTCTCACAAAGATGAAGTGCCCAATTAGATTCGAGGTAAGGTGTAGATGGCGGGCGAGGGCTGGATGTGCTCTCTTAATACACTTTGTATGTTTGCATAGTATACAATATGTAAGTACTCTACGGAATTATGATTTTGGTATAAAAATACATACTCAGCTACAGCACATGATTTTAAATTACAGTAGAACCTCGACAACTCAAACTCGCTTAACTCGAACTCGTGAAAACTTGAACATTAGTTATCTCGAACTAATTCCTTTGGTACCTTTTAGGGTTCAGGTAGTTACTGGGACTGGGAGCAAACTGTATATACATGTGTAGCAAAGAAAATATTTTATTGTATAAAATGTTCAGCTTGCATACAAATGGCATCGTATTGTATTTAAAATGCAATGCTATATGCTATGCAATATATATCTTACATTTAATCTCATGAAGTTTAATTTCAATTGTCATGTTGCGATCAATTCAATTTTTGTTCTAGTTGCTGATGCCAACCATATCCAACCAATCAATCTTTCAAATCGTGTCTGTTGATAAAGTTGTCATTGGATCGCACATCAGAGGACTAAATACGTCGGCAATGCCAATTTTGAAATCTTCAAATAACGATGGAATAAACAACATGGCAATATATGATCTCGGTACGGGTATCAATACAAACGAAAGTACAACATATGCCTCGACTAACATGATAACCCTCACTTTTCAAGTCCTTCTCAATGACCACTCAAACGTGACAAATGGTTCATTTCACTGGGTTGGTGCAGGATTGGTTGGAAAGCCCAAGATGATCTGGGTCGGACAAATACTCATGACGCCTGTAATACCATCCAACAGCAGACCATGGTTGTATATGAAGCCATCCATTAGCCTTGTAGCGAATCCATCCATTAGCCCAACAGCGGGGTAAAATTTTACACTTTAAAATTATTGGTTATTTATACAATAAATTAACTTAATTTCGTTACAATCAAACACAATAAAATACAAATTACGAATTGTAAGAAACTAAATAGCATATATAAAATTTTATTTTTTATTTTTTACGTTATTTTATTCAATGAGATTTGGAAGTGGCCTGAAAATTGACATTATTTTTAGCCACACGTCCTCCAAGGATCACAGAAAGAATTTATGGCCCCAGCATTCTAATTGATCTTCTGCAAATTTCATTTTTTAAATTTTTAAATCTTTGAAATGTTGTTATTCTATTCTCAATTTGACATTTGAAATGAAGATCTCCGTAATTTATTTTGTTAAAAAGACCAAGTATCAAGTAACCAAGTTTAAAAATTGAAGTATGGACTCCTCGTAGCTATTTAGTGCATGCGTACTTTATGGTTGGCAATTTTTGGGTGTTAATTAATGTATACCGAAACAAAAAATTGAGAAATGTTTTTGGAGGCCAACAGATTTATCACTATTTGTTGATCAGGTAGAAAGTTCACTGTTTACAATATAAAAAACGTGCTTAAAAAGGGATTTTAAAGGTATTTGTAGGAAATCTTTGGAATGTTGGTATTTTGATTTATCACTTATTCAAGGAGAGTAATTCTTACTAGAATGCATAAGAGCTCAACAATTGTGTTGTTTTACTTTTATTCAATACGTATAATTTTTCGTTTATTCCAACTGTGTTGTTATAAGTATAAGTAACAAGTGTAATTTATCAACAACAAGTGTATACCAACTGTGTTGTTTAATTCCTATTCAATAAGTATCATTTTACAACAATTAAGTACCAATTGTGTTGTTTTGTTCTTATTCAAGAAGTATGATTTTATAACAAGTGTATACCAACTGTGTTGCGTTATTCTTTTTCAGAAATGTGTATCCAGACTATGAGTATAATGTTTACATTAAACACAAATCAATCTCAACACAGTTCGCTTACGATGTGAAAGTTAGATTTTTCCTTCCCGAGTACATCACTTTTGTCAAGATGACTGCAGGAAATACTTTACGCATCAAGGAAAAGAAATTTGGGGGATCAAGAATGTTTGAGGTAAATCTTTACATTTTTTAAATCTGCTTTGCAATGGAAGAGGAGTTCATGTTAATTTTCAATTTGCTGGACTGGTTGTAGTCGGTCGCGCAGACTACTGTTTTTTCCTGAAACAGAATTGACATGAATTGAATTATATTATTATTGTTAAGTTGTTTTTCTTTGACATCATGGAAAATTCTCGGGTAGAGGTTGTGTACATCCTAATATATGGGTACAGGTATGTTTCGCCGATTAGGATGGGCTTGAAAGCAGTAATTTAAATAGTATGGGTACGAGTTTTAGCATAATTGCTTTAATGTTGGGTTAGATATTAAAATGTTTGAAATTTTGGGTGATTTTTAATGAAACGCAGCATTATGTTGGGTATACACGAACATTTGAACAGTAAGTACGGGTGAGTTTATAAAATCTCAGTGTCACTCTTTTGTACAAGTTAAGTGAGGTAATACGGTGGTCCTGTTAACTCAAATCAACTTCTAGATTTATTAACGAAAATCATCTTCTCGTTGCTTTTTAAGACCGCTAATTTTTCAAACCATGCAAAATGTATTATAATGTTTGAAATTATACTGAGCATGGTTATCTATAAGTCAATGACGTATCTACGTTTATCTATAGAAAATTACAATAACAGTAATTGTTTTACCTTGTTTGTAACTCTTTGTCATTTTTGTGCATTTACATTTACGTTTTTTGCAGATTGTTGGATTCATCAACTTCCTTGACACGTTTAACTTCACTTTCAAAGTCAGCCATTATCCAGCCATGTTCCCTCATACAGGCAGAGTCTATGTAACTACTCCTATTTACCTTCTCTATAAAAACAAACAGGGACATCAATTTACTTTAGTCAAGGTGCTCAAAACATTTGTTGATGTTCCAGAAGAAAAGACTCTGCCACAAGTCAACCCTGTCACAGGTAAGCTTTGATTAACCCATCATAACAATCATAACAGCCATTTTCCAGGTTCCTTGCATCCGATAAAGTAAGGGCCAGCCATTGTATTGTTTAGTTAAGGTTTTATCATCACAATATGGATAAAAATTGGGGTCTTGCATATCCCCCAAAACAAGTTCCGAACCACACTCTTAAAATCTTTGGAGAACGGCAAGTTCAATTCTAGAGTCTAAAAAAGGTTTTAACTTTCCCAGAGCCAAAGACATGCTTCAGTGCAAACTTTCCTCATTTTACAATGGAAAGTTGCATGTCTTGGGTGTGCCTTAAAAGACAAAGGTTGGTTTGTTCTCGTGGTCAGTCAACAACCACGTGACCATAATGTTTTCTTGGCTCTGTTCAACTCCACTTGATATGGTATGATAAAGTAAACATCAAACACTTTGCTTTGAAATTTAATTTGACGTCATTTTATGGGTAACAATGATTCAAAAAGAAGACAGAGCATCATATGGGTCAAATAGTTTAAATTGAAGCTAAATGGATAATTTAGGTTCAGTCTGTGTTAAGTTTTAAAGATAAATTCTGAATGATATGATTTTCCCTCACAGCGCAATCTCTTTTACATCACAGTTCAAACCTGATTCATCTCTGCACATATTGGCCATCATTGTAAACAAGAAAATAAACCTTGGTCCGTTGATAAGAAACTTCATCGCACATTTTCTCTAAAAAGCAACTAGGAAACAATTCAAAATATTTGTAAACGAATTGGATATCAATCTAAAAATCTTTCTTAAATGCCGGGTGTTACTATATTGCAGGAAGACAGCTGGCAAAAAGTTTCTCTTTGGCACTTGGAATTTGGCCATAGGTACCAACATGGTACTACAAAGAAATTTCCGTAATTGCCAGAAAATGTTGAACTCATCCTATTGTTTCCTGTATTTATGGCAACCTTAAGACAGTTAAAACTCCATGTTGGCTGTACCGGAGAAAATGCTTATGTCAAAAACATCCTGCCTGCAGAGTTTATAACTTTGTAACGCAAGCATGGCCTAGTGGTTAAGGCGCCGGACTCATAACCGCAAGGTCGTGGGTTCGAATCCCACCAAGCTCATACTTGCTGCAAAAGCTGCTAACTCTCTGTAATTCCAGGAGAGGAGAGCTGCTAACTCTCTGTAATTCCAGGCAAAGGCAAAAGGAATCACGAGGTGTGGTCACATTGAGAGGAAGGACCGGGGTCGCCCATACCTTGTGAGAATAGCAAGTGTATGTGCCTGAAACTGAAAGGTTATGTATAACCCGTGTCCCCTACTGGAAACAAATCATCTCGAGACTTTCGCGGGTTAGGCACGTTAAATACGATAACTCAACTCAACGGGTATGTGGAAACTAGGCTTTAGGCTTTAGATTACACCAGGAAGGGCAATATGGCCCATTGACAATCAACGTAAAACTTCATTTTTTCAGGGCAAAACTTTATATTTATTTCAAATATTTCAGATTTTCTTTTTCAAATTATTTGACGGACGCTTTTTCGTTATAGAGCATTACTACAAGGGTATTTCATGGATAGTTTCTAAAAAATATGTTTATGTCTGCAGTGACGCTAAAGCTAAAAGGTAAGTAAAAAGCTTAAGATGTTATTTAATGTTAACAGTTTCTAGACATGTATCTTACATGAGTACGTTTCATCAAAGTTCTTCTTAACTTAGTCTAAAATACTATGGAATAATGAATTGATAATAACAATTCAAAATAATAATTCAATAAAATATTGAGCAAAGAATCGTATTGCACTGCTGTCTTGACACACTTCTGTGATTTGTTTCTTCTGCTGCTCAGAGACTCAGACAACAAATAGTTTTTAGAAAAAAGCATTTATGGATTGAAATTGATAGAGACTCTCACAATGCCCATTAATAATAAAAAGTTTCAGATGTGTGTTTTGTTATGAAAAAAAAAACAGCATCAATTTCTTTTGTTAATGCAATTGACATTCAAATCACAACAATAAATTGGCATTAATTAGTAATTTATTGGTGTTTACGGACCAATGCGGTTTTTCTAAGGAAACTATCAAAATGACGACAAGAGCATAGTTTGGAAGTTATTGCTGAAGCAATGAACGCATTCATTGCTTGAAAGAACAGAAAAATATCTAAAAATAGGACACTTTTGTGAGAGCAAGAAGAGTAACTGCCCACCATCTTATAAAGAAGACGTTCTTGGCAACAGCTTGTAGCGAATTTAAAACTGTGACTTATTAAAGAAGCCGTACTCTAACTATTTGGTTTACTTGATGACACCAAAGTGGACTGGGAAAGAACGCAGAGGGCGGGACTAAGAAAAAGCAGCCATATTTAAGGTGGGAGGGCTCGGAAGATGGGAATTATGCAATGAGGCTAGGTAAATTTACTAGCGTCATTAAAAAAATTTAATTTTGTTGTTATTGTTGTTATTGTTATTATCTTTTAAATATTTACATTTGTTTGCAAATTTCCTTGATTGTGTATATCATTTACTATGATCCGTTTTTCAGGTTACTTTCTGCTTGCTATCTCACTAAAAATCATGGAGCCACTTGGGAAGGTGAGCATTTGTGCATTATTTTTTGAATCACGCAAAGAGCAGAAAGCATCGACATTAAAAGGGTTGCAAGGAAATGTCGGTGATAAAATTTCAAAGTCAAAGCGATTCTTACTGCATGATTTATAGAAAAATACTTTATTTTAAATATTTTATTTATGCTTGACAACATCTTAAATTGGCTAGACTTGCCCCAACTCTAGTTCGATAAATCAATAAAAATATTAAAGCAAAACAACTAGCTGAAAAATAACTAGACTATCTTCGCTAGTCTAGTTTTAATCACATTTCCTGGCAAAAAGATTGTTGTACAGTCCGTAAAAGCTATATTTTCGAACCCGTACTATTCTACCGGTATTGCTTTCGCAATAATGACAAAGAAATTCGACTTTAATTTGGGGGGTCAAATGCTAAAAAATGGATGCCCAAAGATGCGACAGATGCCCAAATTTTCGGACAAAGGCCTGCAAAGGCCTTCAAAATGTTGTATTTACTGACAATTTGGCAAGATTTAGGGGTCAATTGCTTCCAAGGGAGCAATATGGGACATCAAGGTCGTGCATGTCACAGTTGAAACTATGGCTCCACCCTTTTACAAAAAACCGACAGTTTTTTAATGTTTTGAATCGTCTTCGTTTGAGGTTCAACGTCGGAACCTTCTCGCTGGAGTTTTGCATTACTACGACCATTTGGATATGTCGATCTTTCAAATGAAGCTTTGACGCAACTTTTATTATATGGTGATAATAACCTCCCAAATGACCTCAACAGAAATATACTTGATTTGACTCTACAATATATCCACACAACCGGTCGATTCAATTAAGATCACCTAAATCTAGCTAAATGCAACTCAACCACCATACCAAGTCCCATTTCGTAAAGTCCCCTGTCGTTGTGTCCCGCCCCTCTAATCTTTTGTTTATATGTAGCTATTTCGTAATTGTATAGTAAGTTGTATTTAAAGTTTATGTTCTCCATGTGAATGGCCCTGGCGGTAGTAAAGATCTTTTGCTCCCCTTGGTATCATTTTGTAGTATTGTATGGTAACTTGTTTGTAGTCCTAGGTAATTCGTTATTGTAAACTTTTTAAATTGAATTTATATTAAAAAAAAATCATCTTTGTCCGAAAATTGTGCTATTTGAATTACTTTTAATTATTTTAAAGAACAAATGTGAAGTTCAATATAAAATATGATTGTTTTCCTTTTTCTTAACATAGAGCAAAGAACCCAAAACATTTTTTATTATTTTTTGCGAAATTTATCTGGACAAGGCAGCAACCGCTATAGTGAAAACGCTGTAGTGATTTTCTTTGCAGTTGCAATCATTGGCGACATCGAATGACAAAAAAAACTGGTTATCCCCCCCCCCTTTCTTCTAAGAATTGGGTGTTTTTAATCACGCTGGCGAGCCTATGCGCCCTACTGTGGTGGATACGCCATACAGGCAGGAGTGGATTATTATGCTTGTAGGGGTGGGTTATTGTGCTTGCGTATCCGCCAGTATTAATGTAACTTAACGAAACCAACGGTTGGTTTGTTTTGTATCAATCTGGAAAAACATAGGGTCATTGAGCACGGAAGATTGTATCTTTAGAATTTTGAGAACGTTATATTTCAAAACTTGATTGCGTTGGGAAATTTTCTCAACTCCAGTTAGTCAATAAAAATGAGGGAGTAGCGATACAATGTTTAACCTAAAAAGAACAATATGAATATAAATATTAGCTGACTTGAAATATTTTCTGAAACGAGGCAAATCTATTGTTGGCCAACTTTTTAATATGCATGATTAACTATATATGACAATAGTAGTTTGCTAATAAGAAATTTAATTTCTGATTTTTGCTGCTATGTTTTGCGAAGTTTGGTTACTTTTTGCTCTGTTTTAGATGCTAGGTTTTTTCACTGACAACGGACAACCCGCAATAGTTTACTTAGTTTGAACAACAATTTTGCTTCTTTTCTTTAGCTGTTGACAGTAGAGTGGCAAGCATTGCCGGCCATGACGATAAGGGAAACATCTATGGAATAGCAAAAAACAAGTTGACATATATGAAGTTTGACAGCAATATAGAAAAGTGGGTTTCTGTTCCGAAGACTGGCTTTACCCCGCTAGGTGGTAAATTTGCCGCATTGAATAAAGCATCTCCATCTGGAAATCCAGCAACAAAGGCAATTGAGATTGAGGGCCATGAATGGGGAGGTATGAATCATTTTTGTATTTTATTTATTTGCATTGCAAGGTATCAGATTGCTTACGTCTTTGATAATTCTGGCAATGTTCCCTTTTCCACAACAGAAATACTTTTATAAATTGGAATAAAATTGATGTTTAAAAGCAACATCGCAACTGCCACAAAGGATAGTCATTTTTTAATCTAAACATGCCCTGGGGACCATCCAGGATTTTTTTTAGTACGTACGCATTAAAAGGGAAAAGATAATTAAGAGCGAAAGGGAAAGGGTATGCATTTGTTATTTTCCGCACAACTGCAAAGGAAATGCAGGTTTAAAACTTTCTACAATAGTGCGTACGTACTTTGTGGATGGTTGCCTACTTGTGGATGATCATCAAGCCATTGTTCTGTATAAGATAGAGATTGCCTTAGAAAGAATTGAGAAACATGCATAAAACTCAGATCAGAAATTTACAACTTAAAAAAATCAATAAAATCACAACGGTACTTTGGCACAATTAGGATACTCTCAAGTAAGTAAGTAAGTAAGTAAGTATTGATTTGCCACTAAAACTAAATTACAATATACGCAGTTAAAATTAAGCGAAATATTGCTACAGGAAATGTGTTTAAATAAGTTGAAAATAGAAATAAATAGGAAAGAAAACATTTAGAATGAAAGCACTTCCAACTATAATGACAGGGGCAGCATTAACAGGTCGAAATGTCCTTGATTTCATAATGGTTCCCTTAGAGGTGGATGCAAACAAAAAAGACGCAAATTAATTGTGTCTATTATGTACAGAAAGTACCGGGTGTCTTAAAAAATATTCGGACGTTTCCCGATTTATTAGGCCACAAAAAGCTATGCAAATTTTCAAAAATGAGATGCCACTACCCCTTTTTTTAATCACACGATGCCGGCACACTTTGAAAACGGAACAAAATGTTACGGATTGGCCTCCCGTTCACACGAAAACGGCATAA
>JAYJMH010045972.1:0-14316 GCA_036873815.1 Phacellophora camtschatica
AAGAAAAAAAGGTCATTTATATAAAAATTAAATAAAATTGGACCCAGCACGGAACCCTGTGGAACTCCTGATACAACTCCTGATACAACATTTTGAAAATAACTATACGTATTATTAATTCGAACACATTTTTTTCACAACTCGAACACAATTCGAACACAGGCAACAAAGCAAAAACGTTGTAAAGCAAGTTTACTAGGGCAGTCTTGTTTTTACTCTTAAATCTGAATGCCACGATGGTCCGCAATTTATTGTCTACATTAAAGTGAATGGTTTCTCATACCTGACATTCTTCCGATTTGTCTGGACACTCTAAACGTAATCTGGCCCCAGTGAGTTACAGTGAGAAAAAAAGGTCATTTACACACGTCATTATCCTTTACTTGTGGATGTCCGGCACTGGCATATTTCCTTCTCATACAAAATGAGAAGTCTGGCCCTAGCACCTGACAACAAATATGGTCTGGAGCTAGTTGGAGTTTAAAAATCTAGGACCATGTCAAGAAATTTCGTTTCGTTCGTTATATAGATTGTAGAAGTAACAAAGGCGTGAGAAGTATATTAGCTAATAATTCAAACATTAATTCAGATATTACACACAAAAATTTAACTAAAAATAAACATAAAGACAACATTTCAGAAGCTTCGACAAAAGTTATTTTGGCCTAGCCATGCTGGTTGACTAAACGCGGAAGTTGATACGGACCAAACAGTGCCACGATAATTCAGTTTTCTCATGCAAATTGCATCGTAAAGACGCAGGAGGAGGCAGTACCACCTGACTTGTCCTATAATTTTGGGTCTGGTCAATTCCATAATATATATTTCGGTGTGAAAAATGCCAAAATGTTTCATTAGGCTTAAAAAATGAAATTTTGGCTTTAAACATTTTAAATCTCATATTTTTGTGTAAAAGTGAAAATAGCGTATAATAAATCTTAATAAAAATTGTCAAAGGCAGCAATATTGCATCATAACATGCGCAATACCATTATTCTATTCTAATGTTTTGGTCACCTCGAGATTGCCTCGGACACGCCCCCTATCATAGTTAGATCGCACTGCCCCCTGCCTCCAATGTTTAAAATCCAAAATCTTGTTTCTATTTTTGTTCACTTAAATGTTCTCTATAAGATTTGACTAACATTCATTCAAAAAGGCGTTTCCCAACACTTATCAGGTTTAGGGCGTTTCCCAATAGTTTTATGTGTGTGGTTGCAAAACGTTTTTTCCCAGACCCCACAGCTCGCCAATAAAGCATTTGAGGCTTTCAACTAAAGAGTACGTAAATTTTTTATTTTTTCAGATCTACATTCAACAAGGGAAAGATTATTCTAAAAGCACACAATGCGAGAGTTCCTTAGAACTCGTGAAATCCTTCACTTAAAACAAAAATTGTTATTTATCACTTAATAAAATAAGGAAAGAAAAATCAATAATATGTCTTTCAATGATAATATTAGCATAAATGGACAAAAACACAATTGGTGTGTACAAGCCCATTACTTTGTCTGAGTTTTTTCCATTTAGTATGGTTAAATTAAGTATCTTGTTACACAGTCCACCACAACGTACAAAATTACAATAATTGCAGTGGAAATGACTCCTCGTATTTTTAAAACGGCATTACAAATGTTGAAAATCCTTTGTATTTAGATTTTTTAAATGTGTACGATCCAACTAAGTTAATCTGCACGTGTGTTTATGGTCCTTGCCCATTGGCTCTCAACTAGCACCAAATAATATCATAAATAATATCATATCAAATAAATATCAATATCAAATAAATAATATCATATCAAACGGAAAGCTCTTTGTATCCCCAAAAATGTATGTATTTTATATATCTTTTCGAAAATTCGTTATTTATACGATCTATATTGACTTGTATTCTTAACCAAATTTAGTTTATTTCAGGCAATATCAATAGAAATAAAACACGATGATAAAATTCCTGAGGATGGCGTTGCATTTGTTCAATGTGCATTACTTTATACAAGTATTGCTGGGCAAAGAAGATTGCGTGTTCATAATCTTGCATTTAATTGCTGCTCGCAGCTTGGAGAACTTTATAGATGCTGTGAACTTGACACTTTGATGAATTTTCTCGCAAAACATTGTGAGTATTCTTGTTAATTGGCGGATTAGCTCATAGAAGAGGAATAAATTGGTTCTTTCGTGAATGTAAAAATTTAATTTTGCTGTTATTGCATTCTGAACCATGCAGATAATATTATTTTCATCAAAGCATGTTATTATTTTCATCAAAGTCACATTTACCAATACAAATTTTTGAAAATTCCGCCGTTTGAAAGGCTACAGTACAAGACTTTTGGTTTTTGAACTGAAATATGGAATAGAAATGCACACGCAAGGCTACCTTAATGTTTGGTTATTACACTGGCTTCCAGAGCAATATTTAAGGTATCAAAATTTAGTTTTAAAGGAGAACTGAAAAGCCAAAGCTTTTTTTTGGTGTCGATTATGAATATCAAGTTACTTTTGGGAAAAAACCGCCCCCTTTGCTAAAAACGCTTCGAAAATTTATATTCTAAAATCTAAAAGAGTATTAAACAAGTTTTCTTCAAGTTTTCATCAGTTCTCGGATGCGTCGGTGAAAACATTTTTGTGAAAATATATAGTGATAATATATAGTCATAAATATCATGCTATCCTTGAAATCATTAAGCAAGCAATTAACATCTTTGAAATCACTAAGCAAGGAATTTATGTTTCTCATGACAAACATATAATCGAACGCACAGTCTACAATAGCGACCTTTTCTGAAAGCACATTAATATAATAAATAGTCGGATAATTGTTTTCTGTCCTTCCCAGCAATGGGTTAATTGTTTTCCGTCTATTCCGTCTTGAGAAACATGGCAATGGGAAACATCATTACCACAAAAGGATTTCTTTTTCAACTTCTTCGCTGATTGAGCTTGAGTTGCTTATTACATAGGCCAATTTGAGCAGCAAGCAGGCTAGGCTGAAGTAAAATGCGAAGTTAAATGACTGGCTTTGGTATTAAAATAGAATCCAAAAATATTAAGAGTTGGGCAGTAAAATTTCAAATTTGGATGAACATTACTGACAATGAATTGATACAATTCTGTTGTGCTAAATGGGTTACCATGGCAACAAACTAACTAAATCCTACCATTTTGAGTAAATCTTCAGGCCTTAAAAGCATGGATAATGTTATCTTCATCAGATGTATATTTTTGCCTTTATGCGGACGGCATAAAGTATGCTGAGTGGTTTCTATGAAAACAATTTTCGCGCTGAAGTCAAAAATTGTAGATTTATCCAAAATAAAAGTGTCTGGAACTTGGAACTTTATCCAAAAGTGTCTGGAACTTAGTTTGGTGCCATAGTAACACAATGAGCACAACAGAAGTGTATCATTTTGTTGTCATTTCTGTTCATCAAAATTTAGCACATTTTCTGTTTCGACCAATGCAAAAGTTCATTTGATGACGTTATCAATTTGCTCATTTGCATAAAGATAACTTAAAAACTAAAACAGATATCAATATTCTGTAAATACCATTCCTAACAACCTTGGATGCTCTTTTGATGTGGACAAACCTCCCGAAAGTTTTAGAGGCACTTTAAAACATTAGGACCCAATGCTTGCTACCTGTGAAATGCTCTCCTAATAGTCATGTTTGTTTAACACAAGCATTGTTCTTTATGCAGTTTTGCTGCCTTAACAAAATTTTACCATTACAAATTTGACCTACCTTCTCGGGCCCTGTATACATTATTCGTCAGATTCACTTTATGATATCACTTCAATTCTGAGAATGAAATAATTTTCTTGGAACCCTGCAATTCACATGAAGGTAGGTTGTGGTGGCAAATACTAATACCCCATTGTGGCCTTTTGCTTGTAATGTGAAAACTATAGCAAGAACTTGCTTATTTTCTTTGCTGTGTTAAAAAGGTTATTTCAGATCTAAACTGTCAATCAAAACGTTCTAGCCGATTTTTTTCAATTACATTTTAGCTCACAGATCTCTTAATTGATATGTACCAAATAAGTCTGAACCATAACATATTTCAATCGTATAAGTTAGCGAAGTAATTTTGCTTAGCAGCTATGCTTTGGTTTCCATAATATTGCATTAGCACCTGTTCGAAAGTCTGTATTAAACTGTTTATTCCTTCTTGGTGTTCTGTTACTATGCTATTTCTGCTTGATAATTTCACTTCTTTCTTTTCTCTATTTCAGCATTAAGGCAAGTATTGATCTCGAACCCACAATCAATAAAAAACAATCTTGTGCAAAGAAGTTCTCAGATTCTGTCTTGCTACAGACAGCACTGTGCAACTCCGTCAACTTCAGGTCAACTTATTTTGCCAGAGTGCATGAAACTATTACCACTATATATGAATAGTTTGGTTAAGTCTGATGTTTTAGCTGGAGGTGAGTTGTTTTTTAAGTTTTTGATTTCACGTTTCTTTCACCTCCAACTAAATTTATTTTTATTTTTACCTCATTGTTTAAAGATTATCACGCAAGGTGTTATTTCAAACATGTCAAGAGTTTTACACTTGTATTGCGATTTTGGTTGAGTCTTGTATTTGCCAGGCTTTTGGTATCAAGTTAAACTGGCTTTGAAAATAATTTTCTCCTATTGCTACTTCATAAATGATAAATTGTCTAACTAAAGTATTGATTTTAAGCCCCAAATTAAATGATTTTAATTATAAAATTATAATTAGCATAAACAATGAAGACTAATTAGCAACCACATGTTCACAAAAAGGAAATTTATTTCTCCAAAATATGCCATATTTTGGTTCAGTCCAACTTTCAGGTTATTTCATAAACACAAAACGTGATGGATTATAATTAAGTACTAAATTGTGAGCATTTTAATGAAATTTGCTTATAATTCCTCATTATTAAGGTTTTTACTTATATTATTATTAATATATAATAATTTTAAAAAGTTGCGACAAATAGTGTACATTCCTGTATATTGATTTTATTCACTTGTTTGATGCTTTATATATGCTTTTTTTTTAAACTCTAGATTATAGCTATCAATCGTGTTTTCATGAAAAAATTATAAATTTTTATCATTGTATGAAATGTGACGCAATCAAAAAGTATGACATCATATATTATATTTTTTGCTTAAACCTTAAAATTATGTGTGATATGTCAAAAGATAGGAAATCAACAACTAAATTCAACCATCCCAATATAAATTGTGTCTGTTAAACATACGCTTATGTAGGGCTGTAAAACTAAATTCCTTTTTGACTGGCTTCCAAATATGGCATTGTGTGGCCACGTACAAAAAATACAGATCAAAATATAACAAAATGCCAGATTTCATCACCAGAGTAGCGTTTTTTCCGGAAGAATCTATTTTCGAATTATGTGTTTCCAAGGACTGTATTTTAGAAGGTTACTTTGATAATGTTTTCTACAAAGCAATAAAATCCGAACGAAAATGAAAGATATTAACCCTGAATATAAATTGTACCTATAGCACCTAACCCAATTTTGACACTCGTGATATAAAATAGACGCACTGGGTCGCGTGGTATTACCGTTTTATGGTGGCCACGAGTGGGCAGGAAAAAAACAGGAAAATTAAATAGGCTTCTTAGTATGTTGTTGCTCATCAGTTGGTTGTTCAGAAATGGTGAGACCTTGCGCTGCTGCATGCAATTGCATTTTTCGTTAGTGTAACCAGACTGGCAACTGTCGTTGGTGGTTAAGTTGTTTTGTTATCTTTGACTAACGAGAATTGAGGGAATGATATCTATAACTAAAGTGTGCAGCGAGCGAGCTGCCGAATATAGCATTTCTATCTAGTGGACGTCACTACTAAACAACCATGCAATATGGAAGATCATGCAGCAGCTGCATTAGCTTCCATCTTTCTGATGCTAAGTTTTTGAAATTTCTTGTTCACCAATATATATTTATCATTGTCCATTCTCCTAAATTAAATAAAAGCAATCTTCAGGACTTTAAAGTTTTAAAGGAGAGATTTATGGTACCTATATTTCTATATTGATTCAATTTTGATAACTCAACGCTGGAGACGTAAATTCTGCCAAAATCGATATGCAATGAGTCACCGGAAACTTTTTAATCAAACCTTCATTTCTGCTTCAGGTTCAGAAATGAGTTCTGATGATAGAGCTTTCTTGATGCATGTTGTTCTGTCAATGAATCTGGAAGGGACTGTTCCTTACTTTTATCCAAGATTGTATCAGTTGGTTTGTACATTTAGTTTTGTATATTTAGTTTTTCAGACATATTGCTATTGCCATATAGTTGAGCTACTTCTAGGTGATTCAAATATGAATGGTTACCCAATACAAACAATCTAAAAGAGACGTTTGTAGGGTTAGCATCATTTGTTTTTATGGCATGAAGGGCTGTAGTTATTTTTTGCGACCACACTGGCTATGCCTGTATATATTGGTGTCAAACGTGTGATTGGAATCAAAGACGAAACTTTAAAATTAATGTAAAAATATTTGTTTCAAAGTTTATATTCTATTCTCAAATGTGCTTAAATTTATTGAAGCGTTTTTTTCTCTGTTTCTTTCTCTTCTGCTATGGTGGCTACTCCCACTTGTTTAGATTCTGTTACGAAGTGCAACTCTTGGCCTTCCATAATTAATGTGAATTTATCTTTACGACAGTTTTTTCAGAGTTTAATCTTTTTTCTCCTTGTCCCGTTCTTACAATGAGCCCCAAACACCAATAAAGTTTAACATCGTTAACTCAGAATTTAACAGGAACGTAACAATTTATCTTACCTTTTGATCCTTTAGTCTTACCTTTTGATCCTTGTCGTGGAAAATGTTACGCACGTGACCATCCAGTGCGCAATTTAAAAATAGTATTTAAAAATTCCAAAACATTAACCAAGTTTTAAATGAAATTATTGTTGTATTTTTAGTTAGATTTTTTACGAATTAATTGTTTTTATTCCAGCATAACATTGATCTTGATCATGAAACTGAGTTAGTTCCAGATATACTTAGATGTTCAATAGATCGCATGGATGACGGTGGTATTTATTTACTTGGTAAGGTTAATAATTTTTGAGTTTTTCTTCTCTCGTAACAATCTTTGTTGTAAATACTGTTAATTTTACCAATTCTGTTGTTCACTGCATTTATTTTAGTGAAATGTGTATGTAGTGAAATTAAGACATTTGAAAAAGATCAAGCTAAGTCACGTCCATTTTTCAATCAATCTTACTGGTGAAGCAATTCACCTATTCGGAAATTGAATCTAGCTTTGAGGCTAGTCCTCTGTTTCTGCTCGAAATATTGATATTCTTGCCTCTTCCCTACAAAGGAACCCAAAAGACATTTTAAAAGTTTTTTCGTACAGATGGGAGTTGAAAACGAAGCTATTCGTGGAGCACAATACCGGTGTTCCAAAAAAACGCATTATCTTTGAAGCAATACCAAATACGTGCATTGCACGGCTTACAATGATTAAATGTGGTATTCATCTAGAAAGGACAAAACTAGTTAAAAACAATTTTTGGACGCTTGTTCTTCCGTTATAAACGATTTTTTAAAACTTTTTGATCTCAAAGAATCTCGAAAGCACTGAAAAATGTTGATCAAATTTCTAAAACTTGAGAGCACATGTAATGGTCAAAGACAGTTTTCACGACAGTTTTCACGACAGTTTTCACGCGTCATTTTTTGCAGTTTGAATAAATGCTTTTCATTTCATTTCAATGTATAAATAAATGTTCTGTATTCTTATCAAACAGAGTACTTTTATTCGACAATTATGGGTAAACTAAAATTCTTTTTTAGTCAATTCAATTCATATATTCGGGAAAAACGTCTTTGCTCGTTTTTTCAAAATATTTGGCGAAAAAGGAATTTGTTATTTTCACAAATTTCCACAAATTTACTCCGCTTCTGAATATAGCATAACTAAAAGTTAATTCATTGAAAGCTTGATTACCAACAAAATACGTATGATGCAGTTTGACTATGGAACACCAACTGGGCGGATGGCAACCATTGCTATGCTTTATGTTACTTGTCTGAAAAAGCTTTTTTTCCTTATCTTTGCTACTGTGGTTTTTTATGAGAAACCTTAAAACCAGGCCAACTACACTTCGCCTCAAAAATGCCAAAGATGACCTTGACGATGCTTACATGCAAGAGCTTAGCACTTATATCAATGGAAAAATTGACATCATTTCCAGTGTAACAGGACACCAACAGTCACGCCTTGTCTGGGAAACCGTGAATGAAATCACAGGGAGGAAAAACACACCAACAGGCAAGATAAAAGCAGATAACCCAGAGGAACGACTAAAGAAATGGAAAGATCACTTTGTGAATCTCCTTGGACAACCTCCAGTTATTAGTGAACAGGAAATCATACGAGTAGTAGAATGCACTCTACCAATCAATACAGAAGACTTCACAAAAGAGGAGCTGTTAAAATGCATCAAGTCCTTTAAGAAAAGGAAAGCAGCTGGTCTAGATGACATCCCTGTAGAAGTTTGGAAGACAGAAGCCTTGACAGAACCACTGCTTGATGTGTGTAACAAGACATTCCATGAAGATAAGCCAAAAATATGGGGCAAGAGTGGTCTAAAGCCACTGCCAAAGAAAGGAGATTTGGGAAATACTGGAAACTACCGTGGCATCAGCTTGGCTGTAATTGCATCAAAAATTTACAACAAAATGCTTCTTCGACGAATTAGACCTCTTAGAGCCAATTATACGCATGAATCAAAACGGTTTTCGTCCAAACAAATTGACGCTAGCGCAGATATTGACTCTAAGAAGATTGGTTGAAGGTATTAAATTGAAAAATCTACCAGTTGTTATCACCTTCGTAGACTTCAGTAAAGCCTTCGACTCAATCCATCGTGGAAAACTCATGGAAATAATGGGAGCATATGGAATTCCGCCTCAAATCATAAAGGCAGTTAACACCCTGTACATGGAAACTGAAGCGCAAGTGCTCTCTCCAGACGGTGATACAGAATTCTTCCAAATTCAAGCTGGAATACTGCAGGGCGATACTTTGGCTCCACTATTGTTCATCCTAGCACTTGATTATACTATGAGGATAGCAACTACAAACCCTCAGGAAACAGGCTTCACCCTCAACCGTCGGCAAAGCAGAAGACACCCTGCAACAACAATTACAGATGCTGACTTTGCAGATGATATTGCTCTCCTGTCTGACACCATCAAGAAAGCACAACTCTTACTACTGAGAGTGGAACTAGCAGCTGAAAGTATTGGGTTACATGTCAAGGTAAAGAAAACCGAGTACATCACCTACAACCAAAATGAAAGCGAAATAAAAACACTAACTGGAAATCAACTTAAGTGTGTTGAAGATTTCAAATATCTCGGCTCGTGGATCAGTTCATCTGAAAAGGACATGAACACTAGAATCGGATTGGCATGGGCAGCAGCAAACAAGATGGACATCATCTGGAAGTCAACCATGAGAAAAGAACTGAAAATTCAATTCTTCAGAAGTACAGTAGAAAGTGTACTCTTGTATGGTTCCGAAAGTTGGACTCTCACCAAGATGATGGAAAAGAGGCTGGATGGAAACTACACAAGACTGCTGAGAAAATTACAGGATATAACCTGGAAAGAGAAGAGAACCAATGAAGTACTATATGGTCGCTTAGAGCCTATAGGAAATGTTATCAGAACAAGAAGACTGAGGTTCATAGGATATGTTTGGCGAAGACCAGAAGAATCATTACATCACCTATTGCTATGGGACCCCAAGCATGGCAAAAGATCAAGAGGCCACCCACGTGCAAGTATACAGGGATACCAACCTAAGAAAGGAAGAACTCACGACAGCAATGCATGATAATGAATCTGTTAATACAAGGAACCACCCAGGGAATTAATTTTCATAACATGACGAAACAAGCAGGATTGAAGAAATAGCGACCCACAAATCAATTAAAACACTTACAAGGGCCTTAAAAAAGTTGTGCACCGAAAATATATGCGTGAAATAATTTTTTAACATTATGCTTGTTTCTTCCCTGGTTAGTTTCTTCCATCACCTATAGTAACAGTATAATGAAAGTTATTTGTACTTTTAATTGTATAATTTTGAGAAAGTTCGCAGTCGAAGGAACATGTTGCACAAATCAATTTTTCTTGTTAAGGGATGTTTCTTATTATTATCTTATGCATTTTATTTTCCATTTGATTTTCTGCTTGGAAGAACTCGCTTTGTCTTTAGTGGTTAATCGCTTCGAAATTGAAGTTTATTTCACCATTGATGTTTATTTCACCATTATTAATTTGACCATTGTTATCTCTTGTTGTAGAAGGAACAAACACATATTTCTTGGAAGGCGTACCAAACCTTTCGGCCTAGGTCAGGCAGATTGCAAATGCAGCAAATTCACCACCTGCGCCAACATCGCTTGCACAAGCAACAAAACATATACACGGCCGACTCCAATAAAAATGCACACACCAATGCCCATACACACAAATACACAAACTCAAATGCAAATATTTACACGAACACCGACACAAACTCATTCAGTGAAAAATATGCTGGCTCTCCAAGAAAAAACCTGCTTTTGGGATACGTACACACGGAACCGAATCCAGGAGCTTGAATGCAGACTTGAGGAGGAAGTCTGAATGCGCCATGGTTTGGAGGTTATTATCAATGGCATAAGAAACACAGTCCAAGTAAGCATTGAATACCTTGATTATTTACTCAACTGTGATTTAACTCTCGTAAGAGAGAAATAATCAAATTATCATGATGCTTATTTTCCAAAGTTTTGAGCAAAGGCATGATTGCATAATCACATGGAAACATTAAGATTGCAAGACTTTATTAACATGCAACATACAGCTAGCAAATTTTATTTTTAGCCACAAAATATTCATAAACTTTTATATCCGTTGATTCTCTTTAAAGCACAGAAATGCCACCTTTTCACTTCTCAGCCTTTTTAAAATTTAGTGAGGTCTATTTCTCAGTAAGATCTAAAGTTTAGTAAATCCTAAGATTTTATAGGTTTCTGTATTAATGTTTTTTAATTAATCTCAATAAAACTGTTTGTTGCTATGAATCTTTCTAATTGATTTTATAGCTTCTGAGCAGCAGAAATGAAGAGTCATTACCACTTACAGAGGTTCGTCAAAATTTTCTGCTAAGTATTGCTTTTTGTTCTGGGTTTCACTGATAGGAAGTCCATTAGATATGCAGCAAAATAATTCTCGGTTCCTTCCGTCTGAATGGAAGAAGTCAAAATTGTTCACTCCTGATTATTCAATATCTTTCTAAAAGTAGAAAACCGACTGCCTCTGAAGCTGAAGTTTGTTGTTTGTGTACGTTTGGTATTATGTTCAATTTAGTTGTTAGTCATTTTAGTATTTTGATGTTATGTGCCTCGCAAATTTTAGCTTTCCCTGTTTTGTTCATTATTTGGTACTCTGTGGGAACTTCTGTATATAAACTGGAGGGTTCATGCTTAGTAAGAAAAGCTTTGTTAAGTAGACATAGACAATTTACCAAAAATTATACAAAAACAGTTGTTTAGTAATTCCAGGGAATTAGAAAATGGTAGGAGCAAACCCGATTTTGATGTGCATTCAATTTCATTTCAAACTATTCTCTTTATCAGGGTATCATCGAAAATTTAAATGGTCACATAAAGGTATTCCACCACTTAATTCATTTGTCAGTAACTGTTTTGTAAATTTTAGAATTAAATTCAGCAAGGGAGCTGTGTCGACTTATATCAGGTGGGTGTCCCAATAAAAAGGCAACACGGTTGAAAAGCTGAGCTGGAGGATACTAATTTTTGATTTTGCTGTTCCACCTGGTTGTTCTAGAAAAAACTTCAACTTAAGGTGTGATATATTGCTTTGCAAAATTGACTCAATAATCACCGAGTTAAACATATACATTATACACGATTCTTCCTTAGAGTTTCATGTAATAATACCAATTCATTGGCATTAATTGCTTCTAAAAGGTGATAGAAGGTACTCAGAGGAGAAAACGAGATACATCAAATAGACAGGCTGGCAATTGAAAAGAATGCTGAAGTTGTAAAAATTAACAAATTAATTGTCATCATTCCGCGTGTATCAAAGAATCAATATCATGCGGTTGGAGCGGTAAGTTGAGTAAAACAGTTGAGTTAAACAGTAAAATAGTAAAATAAATTTTATCTTTACTTTGCAGATTTAATTTACATGTGACAGTTTACATCTTGGTTTGCCTCCTCCGCAGACAAAGAACAAAAGAGAGACAACAATTGGTTGTTGTTATTTCCAGGGAGTTAAGTGAAGAATCAAAGTTGCTGCTGATCAGCATTAAAGCATTCAAAACAATGCAAATAATGTTGTGGCAATGTGGTGATTCAAATAGCTCACAGTTGTTATTTCGGTCAATTTATTTCCTGAGCCAGTTTCTCTTGTTAAACATGTTAACAAAAGACTGCTGCTGTAATGTTGAGAAGAGCCACAACAAACATTTTGACTTGCGGCATGAGCGGGCAAAAAGATGGACACAGACAAGTGGCCTAAGAAAGAAAACGTGTTTTTCGGCTCAGAACAATTAAAGAACAGGAATTACACTCCATCCAGCTAAATTCAAATTAAATTTTGTTTCCTTGTTGCATAGAGCTGAAGGAACTACTAAATGGTCCATCAGGACAGAAGAAATCCAACCGACACATTTTGGCTTGTCTTATGTCATCCAGAATAACATAAATCACACCAATATTATCATACGAAGGTCTTTTAGGAATGTGTATAGACAAGTCTATGTAACGTATGTGAAACATCCAAAATAACCAATTTGACGAATTAAGGTGAATCTTCAAAAGCTTGATGAATAATGAGTCTAGCCAATAAAATTTGGTGAATAGGCCTTACATAAACCAGTTAGATGAATCAAGGCCAAACTAAATCGGCACAATATTGATGAACTATACTAACTGCATTCGAAAAACACATCCCACTGACCAATGAAAGACTAGGACACATTGCTTTTAAAGCTTGGTTGGTGGGAGAAGATAAAACAGACTACCATTTCATTATAGTTGACTTTTAACTTTATTCAGCATGTTTAAACATTAATTTGATGATTGATTGAAAATTTGATTGGAAGTGAACAAGTCTTATTCAGAGTGTGGCAATGGTGCACTCAATATTGATTGAGAAAAACCCTATTACTGCACCTGAAATTCAATGGTCAAATTCAGAAAAACCCTATTACTGCACCTGAAAATAAACAAAAGAGAACAATAGAAACTAAACATTTTGTGACACTTAATTACACCTATAATTTAGGTCCTTGCATTGTTGCACCTCAGACCTCAGTGAAAAATGCCACACATTGCAGTCTGAAAGCTATTTTATAATCAAAACTAACAATTAATACATCTAAGACACTACACAGAAGATTTTTTGATGGAAGAAAACAATGAAGAAAACAATAAAATGACATCACAAAATCTTTGACTGGTAATCCTGCTTAATTTTTAGTTGTGGCCCATTTTTTTCAATGAATTGCCCCTTTCTCTGAGGTGCAAATTTCAAAAATGAAGTGTAAAAGACCTACCAAAATTTGCTTGCTTTGCAATTAACACATTTCGTAAATTTTCCCCCTAATCTGGGGAAAAATGACATAAACATTTTAAAGGATTTCAATGATTGAGGGAAAAATTCATCAAGAGATAACTGTCTTTCATTGAAGTGCTACATTTTTAACAATTTTACACATGATCACACAATAATTCTGTTATTATCCCTCAAAGTTTGAAATATTTCTGTTTTGAAGCATATTTAGAGAGATTTAGCTGGACAAATATTTCATAAATTAAATGTTTAAATATTTCATTAATAAAATGAAGTAAAGGTGCAATACTTTCTGATGTTTTTTTTCAGTTCAGTTCAGTTTTATATTTTGAATTCCATTACATACAATTTATCAATAACATAACTAGACTACAAGAAATATACAACTATTACGGAAAGTTAATACATATACAGGAAATTAATACAATATACCAATACAAAACATAGACAGAAGATAGATTGTATGGAGGGAATTACTTAAAGGAGGAGCTCTCACAGTAGTTAGACTTATCAAGGAGAGAGCACCCTCTATTATAAAAGTATCTCATATAACATCGCTATCATTCATTGACATTATGACAATAACAAAACTACTTGGCGGACGGAGACATTTTTGATATCCACTTTTCCAAAATTTAGTAATTAGTTTCAAATAGGAAGGCTTTGATTTTTTGGCGAAAACTATT
>JAYJMH010045983.1:0-37484 GCA_036873815.1 Phacellophora camtschatica
TGGGAATAAATATAATTTATTTCTTGCAATTTGTTGTCATTATTTCTTACACTCATTCTGACAATATATACAGTAATATTTCAATTTCAATTCCATATATTCTTTAACATAGAATAGCTATAGTTTAAGAAGGTCTGAAGTGAAGTTCAAACAAAACATAGGACACGCGATCTCACACTGGACTTGCTTACAGATACAGCATGCATCGACGGTATGCATGGTGTTTGGTGGTTAGTTGCGATGCTTACAGAGGGCGCGGTTTGGTGCACTTTCAAATAACTTTCACGATGCTTCTGACACAAAAGTATATCTCCGTTTTCATGCAAAACATTATCAAACACACTATTCTTTTTTTTAAAAAAGAATTTTTGTTGAACCTTAAGAAGTTCTAACCTGGCCTAAATCTGTTCTTATCTTGCGTAAGACTGAGTCTCCATTTCTTCACCACAAAAATGTTGCAGTAAAATGAAAGAGTGTACTGCGTTAAGGTCCACTGAAAGGGGGGGGGGATTGCCCCTGGGCCTGCAGTCAACAGCTGCTAATTTCAAGGGCCCTAGAAAATAAAATTACTTTAAATCATTCTATAAATGTAAGTGGATGCAGTAAAGGGGAGCCCTCAAATTTTAAATATATAATTGTGATACATCAAAACAAAAGGATTACTTTCTGCTTTTCGCGTGACTAATAGCTTTCTTTTCTCTCCTTAAACCTCCACCAGCTTCCTTCCTTGTCTGAGTCTCATATGCCTCATTGTTTGTCACATCTTTGTCACTTTGTAAACTGACCAAAATTTTTTAGCCACAAATGCCACAAATATGTAGGTTGCATAAAATGGAAACCTGTTGACTAGAGTTGCATAACATTAACATGGACTGAAACCCTCTGAAACCTGAAACTCTATTTTCAGTCTTTGCAGTTTTTCAGTCTTTGGAGATGTAATCTCTTTTAATATAATGCAATAAAAGATTGAATTAAACATAACATGCATTATTTGTACAGTTGCAATGAATAGATAAATATGAAATGAATAATTCATACCATTTTCCTTGATGATTTAAAAAAGATTTGCGATCATTTTAACCTCAGGGGTAACAGTACCCCCTGACTTGGGTGGGTAATGGGGCGTGTCCTATATTTTTGGGTTTGAGATTTCCGATTTGATAATATATTTTTGGGTCTGAAAAAATTTTCCTCAAAATATTTAATTTTAGCTCTAAAAAGTTGAAATCTTATATTTTTGGGTAAAATATTAAGAAATAGCATAGATAGATTAATAAAATGATGTTAAAGGCGGCAAAATTGCATCCTAACATGCGCCATACTATTATATTTTTAGGTCAGCTCAAGATTTCCTCAGGCACGCCCCTCTATCCAAGTTTGATGGTACTGCCCCCCCCCCCCCCCCTCTGAACATTATTTAAAATATTATTTGAAATCCAACATATGCATAACACAGCTTATTTGATGGGCCCAGAGACCCTGGCATATAACACAAATAATTGATGTGGGGGAGCACAGCGGAGATGAGAGCTTCTAAAGTCATCGATTCAATGAATCCTTCAATCAAAGATGCAAACAACTTTCAAGCGCTGTCATTTAATGCTGTAATATGTTAAATGTCACAGCCACTTTTCTCCAGCTTTCTTTTGGGAAATGCAGTTTCTTGCCGGGGAAATGCTAAAACAGTCCGAGGACAAAATTTCGACGCTTTTGTCACTGTGGAATTCGCAGGGGTAAGAAACGCTGGGGGGCAAGAAATGCCGGGGCAGTAATAAACATCGGAGCACATAGACGACAGTCCTTGTTTTAAAACATATTTTAAAGGATTAAAAACAATAATAATTGCAAGCAAGTAAGCAAACTGTAATTTATGGAAAACCGATAACAAGTGCAAAAAAAGGGTAACTCCACGTTTTGTAGGCCAACCTAAAACAGTTGGCAACATCTTCAAAGCGTGGTATAATATTTTTTGAAAGACATTAAAAGTATAAATTTCTGCGTGAAGAACATTTTAGTAAAAAGTTTAGAATTATATTATGAAAAAAGAAGACGATTAGGAAATGCGTTTATCTTCGACCTCGCTATTTTTGCAAAGAGGACAAATTCAGGAAAAATATTGTCCCTCCTTCCGGAATTAATGCAACTCATGATTAACACCAGTATTGAAGCTACCAAGACTGACCGAATGGCTATGCAGTTCTTCGCTAATTAGTGTCCCCCTAGCCCTGGGCACTAATGGGAAAGAGGTCTGGTACCCTGGGTACAATGTTTATTAGATGACTCAATAACTATGACTTTTCTCCCAATTTACTCAATGGGGGGGGGGGGGGGAGTTATGAGGGGGAATAGTTTGAGAAATGTTTATTTTACTGGTTTGATGATTTTACGAATTTATAAACATGATAAAAATTTCTTTTTTAGAGTCGCCAAGACTTCCTCCAGTCGGCTGTTGTCCAGATAACTTCGCAAGTGAGTGCTGTCTGGGAATACCACCATGTCCTTCATCAAGGCCGATGCCTACAAGAATGATTCCCAATCCAATGACAAGGCCTAATTCATCTCATCAAGCATCAAACGTGGTGAAATTACCATGCTCCCCACCATGGGATACTGAAGCATGTGCAAATGGATTTTATACAACTCGAATGAAAACAGTTGCTGCGTGTCCACCTGGTGATAATAATTGATATATGAAGAATTAATTACAGTCTTTTGTTCTGCTACATGACCTCCATATATATGTACTTATTTGGCAAATGGTTACGAAAAAATAATAAAACACCTCAGATTTATTTACTAATTAAGCTATTGTTTAAAAATAAATATCATTGGATGCGCCTTAAAATGTATTTCATATTATATAGATCTTGTTTATTGATGCTGTCATATGCAAAATTTAACATATATGACGTCATATATAAATATGGCGTGATATGATCAATAAATAACTACATTACATTTAAAAAGATTGTTGAATTAGTAAAACCTTTTATTAAAATATCACAAAATGTTTTTTTTTTTAATCACAAAATGTTATTGTTTGGTTTAAAAATTTACAGTTAACAACATTATACTAACAGTAGATCTAAAATCATGTTTTACCTACGAAATAAATCATGGATATGGGAGCCAGAGTGCCCCCCTCCCCCGGACTAAAACATCAAAATGTCTACTACCGGGCGAAATAGGGTCAATGTTCATAAAATAATTAAAGTTTTTTTCTCTCAGGATTTTACTGCCCTGGTTTAAGCCAATGTATCATGCCATGTCCGTTAGGTGCTTTCTGTTTACCGGGCAAACAAGTGAAAATTTCTCCAAGACTTACGGTAAGTAGCTAAACTATCAAGTATAAATATAAACCCTAAAATACGCAATGTTTCTAAAATGTTCGTTGGGCTAGGGTTAGGGTAAAAATTCTGTTCCATTCAATCCTAAAAAGCCAAAACAAGAATTATTTCAATTCAAATATTCATTGAATTTTTTTCAGAAGAATTTTTTGATCTGATGTATTTTTTAATTACCTGTTTTATTGAATTCTTTTAACAGAACACTGGAGAGATATGCAAGGCCATGGGGTTATGTTGTGATCTCGGACATGGGAAATTTCAGTCACCAACTCAGCTGAAACCACCCAATGCTTCGATTTCATATGTGTGTCCCGGACAAGAACTGCCTCACCCTTGTCCGAAAGGAAATTACTGTCCGAACACAACTACAAAGCTCATATGCACAAGAGGACATTTTTGTCCTCCAGGAACTGTTGATCCTTTGCCTTGTCCGGTAAGCCTTTTCCTCATCGTGTAAGTTTTTACCTAATCCGATAAGCCTGTGCCTTAGTCCATTAAGCGTTTTCCATGTCCGGTAAGCCTAGTTTGGAAATGTTAACTCCTTCCCACTTTCAGTGGTATTTATTTCTTGTAAATTAATTTCCAAGTGACTCTATTTCATTGTCATATTTTATAATCCTCAAATTATCTTCAACATTTATTGATAAAATGTTTTTATTTTTTAGCTCATGACAAGTTGCAAGAAAGGTGAATCTGCCCCACTAAAAAACGCTGCTGGTCCCTTGCTCGCAGCACTGATTCTTGCTCTAATAATCATATCTTATCAAATGTATCTTCACAGAGCGGACGTAAAATTTTACTGTGATTATTATAGCAGTAGAGTGAAAGGCCGGGATCGGGCATTTAGTCGTGCATATAATATTACGGACGGAATGATGGGTGTGGCATTAAACATGACAGAAATTTCAGAAAAGAAGACTCGCAGGGAAGTTGTAATTGAGCCAAAGAATTATACTATCGATTTAACATTCGAAAATCTAAGTCTCACCCTGAATTCAGTAAGTATTCGTTTTTATTTTAATTTTTTAATTAAAGAATTTTAAACATTCCTTTTGATAAAGAAGAATGGACTTGTTGCTTTCTGGCTACTGAATGAAATTGCTGGACGGACCCCAACAAGCGACTGGTAATACATATGTGTACAAATATTGGTCAAATCGGATTAGCCTAGTTTAAAAAAGTTCTATGTCAATATAAATTGTTCTCCGTTTTGTATCGTAGCCTCGTTTTAAGAAAAACGTTTAGTTAACGAACCCAATCACTCTGCTTTGAGTTTCTGCAATTTGATTGGTGCGACAACACAAGACTTAGGGTCGTGATGATTATCAGTCTAAACGAAGAACTTAGAGGTTGTGAAATGATCTTCGGATGATTAGATATTATTGTTATTGCTCTTCTTCCATTGAATCGCGTAGAACACAAGTATTTTTAAGATTTTACTTTGACATGTAACTGACATGTCATTATGATTATTTATTATTGTTTTTATTAATTACATATTATTGTTACTATTTGGTATTTTTATGCTCGTTTTTTTGCACAGAATAATTTTCTTTCAGCCCGACCAAAAAGTCGTACTGTCAGGAGTAACAGGAGAAATAAAAAGTGGAGAAGTAACTGCTGTTATGGGCCCTTCTGGGGCTGGAAAAACAACATTTTTAAATGCTTTGAGTGGGAAAGCATATTATGGGGTAAGCATTTCATGAGGTATGGCTAGCAATTTATTTTAGATAACGTTGTTTTAAATCGATGTACTTATGGCATGCGCTTTGCAGATTCACTCACCGACTACTCTTGGTAGATGGTCCGAATGGTCTTGGTGGTCTTGATTGTCCTGATCTGATTGGGGGGGGGGGGGTGAAAAGGGAAATTGGATTTGCTTATTTTGGAATGGGAAATGGTATTTAAGTTGCTTGGAAATTATAAAATATCCCCTGATTGAAATTAATAATACATAGACTAAGAAAATAATGCTATAATACATAGACTAAGAATGATAATACTATGAAAATATCTTTAAGTAAAATGCATGAATGCTTGCTCTATAGTATTTACACCACATTATGACGTCATTATGGGTGCAAAACACTACACGTAGTCAAGTTGATGATCGTTAGGATTTGTTGACGAGGCTAACTTTGCAAATATCCATTAAAAAATCATATGCATGACCATATACATGTAAAATCATAAGTAAAGGTTACATATTAGGAAATCACAAACTAAAGATCTTTTTGTAAGATGGTCAACAAGAATCTAGGACATAAGATTTTTAAACGAAAGTGTCATTGGGAATAAGTTAAAATGCTACCGCTTCGTACATTGGTGATTAATTAGTAATTTAGTAACATTTATTTTTCTAGACCCTTGGTGGTATCATCAAAGTTAACAATGAACCGGTTGATTCAATCACAGCATTCAGGAAAATAACCGGTTTTGTTCCTCAAGAGGATACAATGCATAGGAAATTAACAGTCAAAGAAGTTCTTTTGTTTCAAGGAAGATTGAGACTTCCAGCGTCAACAAAATTTGATGACATTCGTCAGAAAGTTTCGCACATCTTGGAATTGTTGGAAATTTCGCATGTGCAAGATGTACCTATTGGCGATGAGGTGATTAGCTTCTTTTATTTGCATGCCACATTTATCATTTATAATCCTTTCATTAAAATACTAATTTATTAATACTATAAAAAGAAGTTAAGAAAGTTAAAATATTTTTTATACCGCATTTTCTCCAATAAACGCCCAGGGCCCTAATACATTTTTTTAGATTTTAGAGGGGGCGTTTATTGGAGAGGGGCGTTTAATAGAGAGGGAGCGTTTATTAACAAAATTATTAAAAAAGAACCACCAACACCTTGACATAAATACATTTAAGCATGTCGTTCCTGTCTCGTCTGATCTTTACCATTTATAAACATGTTCAAGCCTTTTTCTGAGGTTCATTGTTCTAGGAAATTCATCTCGGAAAATATTCCAATAAACGCTCCCTCAGAGGTGATTTTAGAGAGGGCGTTTATTGGAACAGAGGCGTTTATTGGAATAGGGGCGTTTAAAAGAGAGGAGCGTTTATAACAATTTGAAAAAATTTCACGGGGTGTTTATTGGAGAGGGGCGTTTAAAAAATAGGGGACGTTAAATGGAGAAATAAACAATTTTTGTAATGAAAGTTAAAATATTTAAAAATAACTTGTGCCGTCATTGTCTGAGTTAAGCAGGAGACTGGAGCTTCGTGTAACATGGCAATGGCCATATGCTTACAAAGAACTTTCTTGTTGACCTTTTCACCAAAAATTTTATTTGCAGAAGATTATAAACAATCTCAAAGATTTTATTTTATTTTTTTTTACTGTTTTGATTTTGTTGTCCCCAGGAATCTCTGGACCCCTGGTTGGTTGGCTTGTCTGATTTGATTTGCTTTGATAAGACACGCTGCAATTTTCTATAAATTAATCATAATTTATATCACAGTTCAATTATTTATATGCAACATATGTCCTCTATTTACAACATTCATGGTTATACTCTACATGTATCATACACAGGCTACTGGGTAGCAATAAGATAATACTTTTTTGACAGTCGTTGCAAGTTAGTTAGAAAGAAGACGATCAAATATAGATTCAATTTATGTGATAAGATCAGAAAGAAGCCTGGAACTTGCCTGGTATTTATACAATAAAAAATTGGACAGCTGCGGCAACTTTTTGGCGCACCAATCAAATTGTCAAGGAACACAGGGAAATTGCGACTTGTGCAATAATAAAAATAGACTCACAAACAAGCATTGTTATCTACTCACTCTGTCAATATATAACTTACAGACTAGATTGGTTGTTGTTGATATAATAAGGAAGGTCAACTATATGTTCATTTGTGCCTATTATTTTAAGCCTTTAAGATCTATTTTTCGGCCTCACACTTGTCTATTTCTCCATCATCCAACACTCATTTATTTCTTGGCCTGACACTGGTCTATTTATCCACCTTAAACTAATTTATTTCTTGACCTCACATTGGTCTATTTCTGGTCTATTTCTTCTTGACCTGACAAAAGTTTAATTTCTTTTTACATTAGGAGACACGTGGAATATCTGGCGGTCAAAGAAAGCGAGTCAACATTGGAATGGAACTGATTTCAGATCCAACTCTCCTATTTCTTGACGAACCAACAAGGTAATAATTGATGGTACCTACCTCTTTTGCTTTCTGGGTGCTCATTGGCTCAAACAAAAGAATAGAATCTTACGTCAACATTCGACTGATTCGCAGGAGAATAGAAACGATAAAACGCCACATTTGAATGGAACTCGAATATCGATTGTCTCATTCTGTCAATGCTGAATAAATTAACATAATACCGCCAACAAAATCGAAGAAGGCCCCAGGGGACATTATTTTTTCTTTTTTCTGAAAACTATTTCTTGGAACGAAGCACTTCTCGGAACAAGATATTACTGCCAAAACACAGTAACTCTGATGACGTAACTGATTAGCTAATTACACATTGAACAATAGGTAACACCCAGTGAAACAGTTTTACAATAACTAGGGGAGGGGGTCGACTGCAGATAGGGATCAATCATATACTTTAAAATTTGAATTAATTTTTGTCACACTCAAAATTAGTTATGAAATAAAATAATGAATTGGCAAAAATCGTAACAGATTACGTCGCGTAAAATGTTTTGATCAATGTCTCTTCGCCCTTGTTTTTTCATATATTCCAATTAAAAAATTACAGTATAATTTACGAATTGCTCTACTGCAAAATTACAACACTATGTATATTTTTACTACAAATTATTATATTTTTAGTGGTCTGGATAGTACATCGAGTTTATCAGTTCTTCGGGCATTGAGAGCTGTGGCAGAAAAAGGAAAACTCACTGTTATTTGTGTCATACATCAACCGAGATATGAAATATTTTGTAAGTCAATAGTCAATATCACATATTTATATTTTTAAAATTATCTTAAACGAAAGACGAAGAGCATACATTTAGCAAATTGATTTTATCGTTAAAAAGTGTTTTAAAGTTAATTATTTTGTTAACGTTTATCTTGACCTTTGAACAACCTTTAACGCTATCAATCACAGTACAGCATATTGATAGTATTGTTTTCAGAAAGAAGGTATATACTTTAAGTAGTTGATTTTAGCAAGGGTAACAAGATATGCGTAACAAAATATTCCTGAATGTTATATTGTGAAGTCTTCCCCTAGAAATAACACTTTCAAAAGAAGAATTTTCTGAATCTGAGATTTTTGAAATTCATCTTAATTCATTGATGGATTGAGCGGGGCACCTTTATCCTATTCCAACCCCAGCAATTTATTCTATCCTATTCCAGCCCCAGCAATATCTAAGCCCCAGAAAACCATAACCAAAATACAACCCTTCTTTATGTATTATTTTATCCAGATAGGTAAAAATGGATGTCAAAGGACTCCAATAAATTTTGATACCAGGCTCTAGAAAAAGTTAGCTCGGGCCTGTCATTAGATTTGGCTTTACAAAATGTCTTTTTCTTCAGATAATGCAACAGTGATGCATTTTCCCCATAGGTATGTTTCATAAGCTGTTATTTCTTGGCCCCGGAGGTCGCACGGTCTATTTAGGAACTGTGGATGCATCAAATAAGTACTTTGACCAAATGGGGTATGAGTGTCCAGCACACATTAACCCAGCTGATCATTATATGGACATCATTGGAGGGGTGACACACACGAAAGAAGAAAAATTTAATCCAAAGGTTCTATTTGATTCATGGAGTGATTATTACTCAGAGAGGGAATCAGGTTTGAAAGAAGAAGATGGAGCAGGTGATAGTCAAAATAATGGATGTGAAATTGATGGACTAAATGCTACATATTCTGACGGTACAGTATGAGCAAAATGTGTCTCATGATATTTCCTACAGTTAATTGTTTCCTTCCGCCCATGCAATGTGGTATGCAATTTCCTATCATGTTACCTTTGGCGTCATTACATTAAAAATAGTACACTACGTCGCTTGGTGTATTACGAACATGGGTAATATGATATTACATTTCATGGGCGTTAGGAAATGCATGGGCAGTAACAAACAAATCATCCGAATTCTTTCGCTCATGGATACAGTTTATAAAAGGTATTGAGCTGACTCAGCAATGCAACTCAACAGAAAGTTTTGAGTGTCGGGGATGCATTCAATCTTAATAGGCAATTTAGAAAACGTTTGACAACAAGGAATTAAACTAAATTAACTCCCTAATATTTCTAATATTTTTATGTATGAAAGTATATGAAAGTGTTGAATGAACTGTTGATAATATTCATACCATTTTCCATACCTTATTTGTAAGGAAAACATTCATTCGTAAGGAAAACAGTTTGAAAAAACATTTATACGAAATCTTTGCAGTATTTCGCATTTCTAAAATTGTCTTACTCTTCTAGGTAGTTATTCGTATAATTGAGGACATTAAAATGTGGTTTATTTTTATTTGCGCGAAATTCTTTCAACAAAACATTGTAAGTATTAAATATATAGCCGTATATAGCAGATAAATGTCATACTTCTACTTTCGTTTATTCTATCAGGTATGTCAAAAATGGTTTTCAAAGACCGTTCAATGCCAAACATATTCCATCAGTTTATTGTTTTCCTGAAAAGAGAAACAGTTTTGCAGTTCAGATATGTCAAGTCGTTATTGCTAGATTTGTTTTTGGTGTTATTGGCTGGTGGAGTTCTTGGTGCTCTGTATGCTGAGGTATGATTATCGATATACCTACTTTATACTAATTTCATATGTGATACATCGAGGGTGAGACAAATAATTGAAACAAAGTTACCATCTTTGTATACATATATAGCAGTTTAAAATGGTTTAAATATGTAACCGAATTAATCATTAAACTTGTCAGAATTCGAAATTTATCCTCCAGATTATATATTCCTGTTAAAATGCAACTAAAATTCTGTTGTAATATGTGTTTAATTCACATTTCTATTCGGTTTAAGGTATCACTTGAGAAAACAATAGCAATGAACACAATGAGTTCTCTTGCCATCGGTTTAACTGCCATCTTGGCATCACTAAGATGCTTTGGAAATCACCGAACAACATTTTGGAGGTAACAATTTTTTAAATATGATACATTATACTTTTAAACCTATAACATTGTATTTTTTTAATATTTACTTAAAAAACCTGGACTAGAAAACGATTTGCGTGCCTGATAATATCTCACCAAATTTTTTCATTCTCTGAGTCATCTTTCTCAAGAACATTTGTAACAGATATTAAATATTTAATCGCGTTATTTTAATGGTATGAAAGGCGCAAACTATGCAATGATAAAATATAACAAAGCAGGAAAGGGCACGATGACGGTGGTGCACGGCGGACCTGTTTAGATGCTGGCGGCGATGTGAGTGAAAATAATGTTAAGTATCAACTCCCGCAAAACGGCGTGAAAAAAGAGAAATGAATTAATCGCCGGGGGAAAATATAAGTTTATAAATTAATTCATTTGTCTTTTTTCACGCCGTTTTTCCCGAGTTACTACTCAATATTATATGCAATGATAGCCCTTTATATTTTCATTTGCTAAAGAACTAATTTTCTAAATAATCCTTAGAAAAATATTATTATTAGAAGCTCATTTTATTCTTAATTTGTTGAGTTTTTGTTATTTTTAAGAATATAGATTCATTTAATATGCTTAATTATTTTTAGAGAATCTGCTTCTGGCATAAATAAGCTGAGCTATTTCCTTGCCGTCAATATTTGTCAGTTGCCCCTCATTTTGATAACACCATTGATATATCTCAGTCTTCAGTATACTTTCACTGCTCCAAGAGGTAATCACAATGAAATTTTATTTTTGTCTAATTGCATTGCATTGTATTGTATTTTAGCAACTCTTTTTTAGCAACTTTCCGTCTTTCCAAGGCTTGTTTGTTTCACCTTATCTTTTCTTGTTATTGTTGTTGTTAATAATTGTCTTAAATTAAATACAAGGCATCAAACTATAATGTATATATGAATTAATCATCAAATCACCAATATATAAAATATGCAAATATAACGTTGAACAAATGTCATTTTCAGCTTTGTTCGAATTTCACTATGTCACTGTACTCCTTGCACAATTTGCTACAACAGGCATTGGTTATGCAATTTCTTGCATTTTTAACCCGAGAAACTCACAAATGGCTGCTGTTGTTATTGTCCTAATTTCGTCTCTTCTATCAGGTAACTTTAAAATTTGTTGTGTAAAAGACAGAACACTGATATGATTAAATATGTTGAAAAATCAACTAAAAGAGTACAACTCTTTAATTGCCATTCCCATGAAATTAAATATATTAAATTGAAAATATGTCAATAAAATTAAATAATGGCCTAAAAAAATATTGTAGCGCTTTTAGTGAAGCTACCGGTAAGGTGGTCTTACTCCAAAATCTCACAGAAAAGGAGAAGAAAAAAGAGTAAAGGGAAGAGTGAAAAAAAAAAAGAAAACGAAAAAGAAGATGAAAGGAAGAGGCAAAGGGAAGCGGTCGTGAACTTATAGTTTCTCTAAAAATATGACAGAAATGTATGACACGAAATATTTTAATGCCAGGAAATAAAATTAGGGAGAAATCTGTTTAGGACCTGGGTTTATTTTAAGTTTAAATTATTTCACTTATTTCAACCTCCTTTTTGTCACTACCATGCTAACTTCTTCAATGTTCTAGATAGGAGAAATTTTGCATTGTAATTTTACGCTGTAAACAGATCGAATCCTAAATCGTAACTTGTAATTTTGTGTTAACTTGAGTATAAATAATTCATTGTTTCAGGTTCAATGCCAACTCTCTGTAGCTTGAATAACTTCAAAGTGATTGGCCCAATTGCTTACAGCTTGTCATATTCCAAATGGTTTGTCCAGGCTTTATTTGAAAAAGAAGTGGAGAGGTACCCAGCTGTGATGCAAACTAAAATTGATCTCATTTCGTTTTCAAACGACTACGACCTTCAAAGTTTTGGACTGTGTTTATTTGTCTTGTTTGTTTATGGCATAGTTTTCCGCATCATTGCCTTTTTGTTCCTTATATTTACTAACCGTGGACAGCAAAAGTAAAGGATTGAAGACTGTTGCATATCTTTGGAATAGTTGCATATCTTTGTTACGATTAGAACTTCTTCCAGTATTTACCACTAAACAGTATATTGACATATACTATACAATACAATTCGCCCCATTATTGATAGATTCCCGAAAGAGCCTCAAAGTTTCTACATGTATATGGTACACAGATAAGTCACCATCGCGAATTTGCCCTGCACCCTTGAACGAATGCTCCAACATTTTACCGGCATTGCTAAAAATATATTAAGTTATTCATATTTTGTGTAACAAACAATAATAGTTGCAAAATTGTGGTGTTCTGTTGCTTTTAAACTGTTTGAATCCAATCCAGATACCAACATTCATGATCTATGTTTGGATTTGGAACACGAACTCTCATTTCTTGATAAATGGTTCAATGAAAACTACATTATTCTAAACGGAAGTAAAAGTAAGATTGTGTCCTTTTAAAGGAATCCTTCTAAACAACCTATTGCCTCTCTCAAAGTAAGTGAAAATGGTTCAATCAAAGAATCAACAAATGGAAAACTACTTGGAGTAACAATCGATAATGAACTTCGATAAACCAGAATTATAAACCACGGTCGTTGACATTCGAGAAAACATTAAATGGAATAAATCCAGCATTTATGAACGATATATTTGCCATTAATGATATTCTCTATCAGCTACGGCAACCCCAATTTAAAACCAAAATCAAAAATATATGGATTTAACGCCATATCGTACAGATGTAGAGAAATTTGGAACTCATTACCAGGAAATGTAAGAAACTCACAAATATTTTCAAGAATCAAATAAAAAATATTCAATCATTCAACTGCACATGCAATTTGTGCAAACAAAACATTGGATACCTATAATACATTCCACATGCAAATCTTTATTATAACTTAGCATATTTTCGTATATTATTTTTCGAGTTTCCTATCTTATTATGTATTACTGTTATGTTGTAGTTGGTATAAATTAGTTAGATTTCTTGTAAATTGTAATTATTATTTTAATTTAACCAACTTTAAAGAAAGTAAATAAAAGAAAATGAAGAAAAGTCTCCTGTTTAGTTTTCTTAGTAACTGTTACAAGGAACAACGGGAAAGATGGGCGAATCCAATCAATCCATCAAAGATGAAAGATGATCAATCCAATGCAAATTTGGGTGACTAAAGTAAAGAATCAAATTATAGGATCAAAAACGACTTTGTCGAGAATGAAACCATGCTGAGTCCAAACGAAGAAATATCAGTGAAAACATTCAGGTTACTGCCTTTTCCATTTGACACTGAGGGAATATTTTTTCTGTTATTCAATATAACATTTCCTTCAGTCAGGCACATTTAAACTTGACTAATCTGGAGAAGCATAGTTAACTGAGTACGGGCATGTGAATTCTAGACAAGATTTTAGACATCAGTTACAATTTTATCTGGACTTGCTCCAATGAAAGGATACTTTTTTTCAGGAACAAACAACATCGAATTAACTTATGTAATTTTGCTACCTCATTATAAAGTTTCTTCACATCATTTTCTTCCATTGTTCTTCCCTACTTCAATACAGTGATAATAAGGTTTACAAAAGTCAAACCAAATATATACTTGCCAAAGGTACATTCAGCAATGTTGATTTTTCCATTTTTGTTTTAATTGCATGTCTTTTTGAACCAGATATTACTGCTTTTCTATATGTTGACAAGCATCCGTTCTGAATTTGTTCTTTGGTACCAATTTCAATTTTATTAATTTTATCTAAGGTAAAAATTCGTCATGATCAAAATATTATCAATTCTCCCCCAGCTCTGAGGTCAAGGAATAGTTTTTGAAATAATTTCACGAGCATAATCAATTTTATGCTTGGGAGCAGTAAAAGTGACACTATCAGGTATAAATATTTTAAGGGCATTATAAATTATTTGTCAATTTTAGGTGCGATGGGGGGGGGGGTAATATGGACTTGGCTGGCGCTACTGGAGGGGCTTTGGGGACACGAACTTCCCAGAATTTTGACGGCATATTTATGGTAGAAAATTGCAAAGTTATCGACTAAAAACTACATCAAGACATCTTAATCTTGTTCTTTTTGGCATTCATCAGCAATTAACCGCGAATGATTTCACCTTTATCGCCACCACTGAATATTGAATTCATCTGAATGAAGTTTATACTTTTTCTTTGGTGTAGGGAAAAAGTCTGCTTAGGTTGTCTTCTAAAATCATCAATACAAAGCTTCAAATCCTAAATGAACAGCAGCTTCTGCATAATTGCGCCTCCACGCATTTTGCATTGCAGCCATATGCAAACAGGTTATTAACACTGCCAGACATACAGTTACAGTAAGATAATTTGATGATGGCATCCCTTTTTGACATGCAAACCAACATTTTACGAGGAAGTTCTTCCTCTAATATTTCCAGAAGCAAGACAATTAGTTTTGATAAAATAAAAATAAACTAGATTGGTCAACAAGATGATAAATACTTGAGCGAGCAAGTTAAAAAACGATTAAAAGAACTGCAACTTTTGAAAAGTTATTCATTATATTATGGTCCATTAATGGACGAGATGGAAATTGGATTTGAGACTTGAGAAGGGGCAACGCGAAATGACAGAGCTTCTTGATAGTTAATTGATATATTTGCTATTAAAATATTACTGGAATACTAATTATACGAACTAACAAACAAAGTTGGTTTAAGAACAATAGTTTACATTATTATTAGCAACAGTTACTTACATGAAAAAACAACATACATGGTTACCAAATTTGTTTTTATATACTAAAGTGCCTGGTCGCTTGAAGTAGTATTGGTGAATTGCTTGACCCCAAAATTATTGCATGGTTTAAACTATAAATGCTGTTTTCGGATTTATGGTATAAAATGTACTTTCAATTTTGTATACTATGCTCTATATTTCTTTCATGTAATACTTACGTTGAGATATGTTTTAAATTACGCAGGCGAACAGTTTTGTGGTGAATGCAAACGAGAACTCCAATAAATCATTACCCCATCTAGTAATAAAAAACTTGATAAAAATTATTATCAATTTCTTTCCACTCAAAACTGGATACGATTTAATTGCTTATATATATTGAATCTAGATGTTTTTTGTGCAGTTACAAGGTCTATGTGTGATTTGGACAACAAAAAACTAAAGTAGCAGCTGCAATTTGATATATTATCACATCAACCTTGCGGCCAAACATTTTAAACGTTGTAAACCAAACAGCAACAGAACAATACAAATGCAAATGATGTTTACATTTGTTTTACTACTGTAATAAAACAGTGTTTATGTTTTCCATTCTAACTCTAATTTTTTTTAAATTTTCACTTCATATAATAATGAAATGTAGCCCTTTCGAGCAGCTTGGTTTTTATAATTAATACATGGAGATTTTGTGATGAGTCAAATATGGCCTTATTAAACAATTCCTACCTTTCACTTCTCTCACCTTTAGTTCGATAGCTCTTGCTCAGTCCAGTCCAGCCGGAGGACCGGAACAAAGGATCATGCAATCAGTCTAAATTAACCGAGCAAAAATAACAGGATTAAAGTCCAGTGCTATTAAAATGAATGCCAATCTACAATGATAGATTATTAATTCCATTGCAAAACGTTTTCATTTCTTCCTGAAATCTCATTGCAAGGACTTCGATTTCTTTTCTCAACAAATTCTATAAACGTACACAAAAGATAAAAGTTTGTGGCTTGCCACAAATAAACCATCTCTTCATTTTTTTCTAAAGATTAAAAGATTACTACTTTGATGCTGCATAATTATCTATAAAGTAGTATTTTATGGTTACTTTAATTGCTATTAATCATCGTTCAACATGAAAAATGTTATCGATTATAAACCCTCACATTTTGTCTGTGGACATCCTACCCTCTCTCTTCGTATCAAGCAGAAACAAATGTATAGATTCCGTGCAAGAACTTATTTATACCCTTAAAGAGCAGATTAAAGGTATTTGTCGGATCGGATTACTACTCCTTGATCCGAAGGTTGCTTCAACGTTTAACCCGAATTTTGTTAAATTATAATTTATGTTAAATATATTTGCGTCATGATAATAATAGAAAAAACATAAAGAAAACTTATTACTTTCAAAAAGGTATTGAAAATTACATGTTCTATTTTGTTGTTCAAGATATTTATCAACAGTTAACTACTATTGTTGCCCTCTTCGATTTTTGTAATGAATGTTTATTTACGAAAAACACTGATTTTGCCACATGATAGTTATCCATTATTGTTTGGATACTCCTTGAGGTTTTATCTTGATTTTATAACTTTTCTAAAAATTTATTGAGTACAAATTTTTTACGAATCAGTAATTTCAGGTCGAAAAAAAATTCTGGAAGTACAATTGTAAAATATGAAACATATTAGCAATAAAGAACATATCACGGCAATTTAAATTTCACTGCAAGGTTGTTTGATGATTCTTTGTCATTCACATCAAGCTGTTTTGTTTTGTTAAAAGAAAATCTTAATTTTTCCTCACATATATGCTGAGGTTGCATGAAATTGGATGTTGAATGGGATGCAAACTAAGTCGCATGTGAAGCAAATTTTGTATTTCTGTCTTTATTTCATCAACATTTTTCTATCCCTCTCTTCCTCTAATAAGAATCATGCATTTATTTTCCTCAAGAACTAAGCTCAAGAAGTAATGCTTCATTGATAAACTTTGTATCAAACCTTCTCATCAATAACATATGAATTAAAAACATAATTTGTACTCGAAATGACATCCAGAATGAATATATAATATATTTTATGACAAAATAAGCAGGATTAGACATCTACTTAACCAAACAAGTTTTTTACGAATCGACGATTTCACATTTTGATCAAAGTTATTAATGCGACAATAAAAAGTGAATTTGTGGTGCACCATGAAGTTGAATTTCATAAAGTTTGAATTCATCTGCTCAAAACAACAAGTACCTTTTGAAATTATGGCTTTAGTATACTTTGAGTGCTTTAACTTTAAACGTGTTTCTCTAGAAATTAAATTTCAATTCCAAGCAACTTATAGCAACTGAGTTTGAGTGGCAGTTAAATGACAATATTAAGTGAAAATTTTAAATTACATATTGGTCAATTATCTATCAATTGTTCTGTAATATTAATAGCTTTTGGGATAGAGTAAAAAAAAGACTATTTATGGGAACGAGCTGGATGTTTCAGATTAATTTTGAAATTATTTTGATGGTTTATTTGTACTTTAAGATGTTAGTGTATGAATTCTATTATCATCAAAATTAATTTTTGCTCTCTTTTCAAAAGGATTCAATAAACCTCGCTAAGCACTATATATTGAAAAGACAAGTAGGAAGTTTTTGTCGCTTAATTTTATCTGTTTGCCTTCTCCCTTTCTGCTATGTGCTGAAAAATATCACCAAAAAAGAGATTAATTTCAGAAGTGGTATCATAAGAGAGAAATGTTTTTTTTTGAAAAAGTTACGAGAGAAAACGGAAAGAGGAGAGAGTTCGCTCCAGATAATATCAGTAACGAAAAAGAACTTCGAAAACAGCGAAAGTTTTCATTAAAATATTAGCAAATTAAAATCACTACATTTCACTTTTTGAAATTCATGAACAAATTTCAAACGCTCTTCTTCAAATACTTGTATCTAAAATTGACTAAACTTCCATGAAAATGATTCACAACATTCCTTTAATTTCTTTGTCACCCCCATACTGCGGGGAGAAATACCGCCCTATCATTTGAAAGGGATGGTGCAGTGTATTTCCAAGAAAAGTTGTTGATTCTTTTTATGGTATAAAAGGGTCGTTCAATCAGTTGTAAAGTTGGTTGAGTTCCCTCAGATAATTTCTGAGAGTATAACCTCCACCAAAGGTGACCAAATAATCTTACACTTGTGAAAACGATGTCAGAAAGGCCTTTCAATCTGTTTAGATGCGAGGTTTTGGACGTTTGGAAGAGATCTTTGAATGTAGATATATCTATCAAGATCACATGTTTTCTTTGAAAGTTGTATATGTATGCCAATCAAAAGCAAATCTGAAGGGCATCAAGTTGTATGTAGTGAAGTTGCACCGACGATATCGTCCATGAATCTGCTTATGAAGCAAGGTATTGGGCCAATGTTTGAATTCAAAATCAGGTGTTTCTGATGTTCAACAAAAGACAAGAAGACAGATGGTCTTGGATGTTGAATGTAACATTTGTCTGTGTTTGTAGAAAGATTTTTGATAGTTTTGTTGATTTCTTCTTTGAGTGTATTGATGATAGTTTTGTTGAATGACTTGGTGGATTCTTTGTGAGATTATCGTAGGATGGTGTTTGAAGTTGTGAGTTACCTTCTTGGAAAAAATACTCTTTCCTCTACACGACAATGCAACTTTCTTTATCAGCAGGTTTGATGACCATTTATCAGGGGAATTGTGTTTTTTTTTATCAAATTTTTATCGCAATTGCTTTGTCTCTATTTTTTGTGCTTTCTACGTCATAGCATTTTTATTCTATCATTCGTACGTCACATTCATTTCTTTGTTTTGTAACATAGTTTTCCCATTCCTTTTTTTATTTGAGAAAGGGTCTTGCCCGAATCGTTTTTCAATGTTATTCTGTTCACAGCACAATTTATCATTATAAATTAATTTTATTGTTGTATATTTGTTTGTTCTTTACTTGATTAATTAATTCCATATTCCATACATCCTAATCATTAACTTTGAAAATATTTCATTGTAATTAGCAGAGAATATTACATGAACTTGAAAAATTGAAATTGAAACTTCCAAAAAGATATAAAAAACAGCAAGAGGTTGAAGTTAAGCAAAATTTGAGTTAAATAGATTCAATTAAACCTCTTTTTTCTTTTTGCCAACAGAACACGAAATCGATGCCTTTCTTCTACAAACCTGCATTTTTAAAAGGTATGATTGATGTTTTATGATTTTGGCGCCAATGACGATTTGCGATGTGAAATTATCCAATAAAATCCCGTGCAAACGACCAGATTTCTATGCTAGCAGAATTTAAGCAATCTCTTTGTTTTCAGGTTTATTGCATATCCGTGATCGTAATTGCAAGAAATTCGCTTTAAACAGTTTTACGAGCAAGTAGCTATGTTGTATAAACAGATGTTTGGCTAATAAACACAGATGTTTGGAACTTTGGCATTCAATACTTTGCTTGGTTTAAATATCAAGCAGGCAATTTATAATCCTGTCAATGCATAAAATACTGACTATGTTGGCAAAAATTCTCTTGATCGGGGCTTTCCTTTGCTTCCAGAATTTCACATTCCTTGAGTCAGGTATATTTTTAATTTCAGTTTAAAATCTTGATGTAATGAATTGTGTTATAAATAATCACCAGAATGAACTACACAATATAAGTAAAATTTATTGTTTCAATATTTTCATTTTGGTTAGTTATGTGAAAACAAACCAGCGTCATTCATAATGTTTTAATTTTGTCTTGAAATATCATCATTTCCTGATGTTTTGACCATTTCCTGACCTTAGATGTACCAGGTATATATAAAGTATAAAATAAGCTGCAGTTACAAGACTGCACTTGATTTTCTTCTCCAAATTTTCTCATATTTAAAATTGTAAAGAAGATTGGGAGATATTGTTTACTTGCCTGTGCCTTAATTACAGATATGTTTTTACAAATGTTTACAAAATTGTCATTTGCAATGGCATTATTGATTCCAAAAGACTTATTTCAGCCTATATGTTCTCTAAAGAGTTCAGATCAAATTAAATCAATTCAATTTAAATTTAAATGACAAATATGACAAGCATATTCCTTTGCACGTATATTTTTCAAGTATCACACGACTAAACATAGTTATCTTAAGTAATTAAAATGTTTGTAAATATGGTAATACAAAGAACGAGACGTGGAGGAGAAAAAACAAGCGGTAGTTTTTTCAAATCGCTCTGAGTTGTTTTACTACTACATCATAGTGATACTACTACTACTACATGATTTCTAGAGTACTATCTAAATTATGAATGATATTTTTTTCTTTGATTAAAATTCATTAAATAATCTTTATATACTATTTATAATATTCATAAAATCTTAATTACTACAAAATTGTCAGATCCAAACAAACATTATAAAAGCTAAACAATATACTCACAATGTAAATAATGTACTTAAGTAAGTTACTCTATAGACCTTTATCTACTAATATACTAAACGTACTTGATATACTGCCTTAATACATTTAATATGATATAAATGTAAATATTGAATAGTTCACTTACAGCTTTGTACCTTACTCTTTCAATTGATAATTGAGTTGTTATCACCAACTGATACAAAATTTCCCATCACGACAAAAGAAATGCTTCATACTAAAATTACCTTCACAAAGTGTAGAAAAGTTCCCAAATCTAGTTTCAAGATTTGTTTTTTTATTTACATACTACAATAAAATGAGGATTTCTTGTTGGAATTTTTACTGGGCATAGGTCGTTTGGTTTGAGACTTTAGGTTCCCAGATGAAATATAATTTAGGAATTTCAGAAAAATTCAAACTTATGAAAGCTCCTTGAATTTTGCAGTGATGTACATGAAAACAGGCTTGCTTTGACAGTATTTATGTATACACAAACATATTTCATGGGAGACCAAAACAATTATCTCCGTTTGCAGGGTTAGACCTGGAAATCCAAGTGGCTAAGAATTTCAAATTGTTCTCAAAAAGATGTCCAAAGGGCAAACGTAGAGTTTGGGATGTAACACAGTCATCTGCAATCGCGTTTACATGTCTAAAACTAGAAATTAAAATCTCCCTTGTCCATTGAGTTTTCAAGTCAATTGAAAGGAACGCCCTTATTTAAATTCCACGTTTTGACATTAAAACAAACTGCTTGCTCCCATATCAATTTGGTTTAAAATTTGATCAGTAGTCTTTTCAAATTTTAAACTCCAAAAGCGCAATTTTGAGCTTCAGCCCTGCCAACAGAACTAATATTTTTGGATCACCCAAAATATCTGTATTGCAAACATATCAAATGGTGTACATATTTTATGCGAAAATTGTTCCTTTATTGAATCTTTAGAGTTCCAGTCTTTTCAGCTTGTGTTCTTGTGAAGCCGCCATCTGAAAATATGAAGCGCTTGTTTTAAAGAATTCCTGTGATTGGATTCTTGAGATTATTGCAAAGATTAATTTGCAAAAGAAATCAAAATTTCATTTATCCAATATAATATTGTAATCAAAAGCTTGGATCGCTTTACTTTTCAAAGTTAAGGTTTCAAGGTATTAAAGCAAAGTCAATCAAGAATCTTCAAAATTGATGAATTATAAACGACAAATGAAATGGATCTTGTTAATATTTTGTTTGAAAATACATTTGAAGCATTTTAAGAGGACTTTTTAATTCTTTTTACTGCCAGCGGAAAACTTCAAACTTTCCATATTTTACCCAAAAGGGTTCCAAAATCTTATTTTTTGAAGTTCCTTGACAATTTTAGGACATTAAGTTGCGGAGCCCGTAGCGCATATTGTGTCAATTATGTGTTTAATTTATATGAAACCTTTTTAAAACTATGATAAACTTCAAAACTGTTTCAAATAGGGTGAATCTTAACCCCATTTGGAGCCAAGGTAATAACATTCCTACTGCTGCTTGCGTTGAGAATCAACCAAACATGATTAATAATTAATAGCAAATTATTTAATTTTTGGAAACAATATAGTAGATGGGACAAGTAAAAGGTAGATTATCCTCGGATTAAGATAAGCAAAATACTTCGCGGTAAAAGTGGCGCGGTTTTTTATTAGGAATTCTGTTGTCTATGTATTTTCGATTTTTTCAATGATTGTTTAATAGTGGCAATTTAAAGAACAAAAAGGTAGAGCAACGCAAACGTGTTGTGACCTGCAAAGGAAATTCAACATGCTGAGAAGAAATTTTAATCAACACAATCAAAAATTAAGTTAAAAATTTGCTGCATGCAGCTTGAGCGCCAATAAAAGAAAATGCATATTTTCATACACCGGCTGTGTACAAGCTACAGGATTATGATACGTCTGAAGAAATGTTTGAAGCACCTTTGAATATTTATTATTCAACGAAAGGCCTTTTTTAGAAACTGGCTGCTTTTTTATTACGAAAGCGGATATCTTTTAAAGAATTCTGCTCTGTGTATATAAATTAATGGGACGGGAAATTGAAATTTAATTTTTATGTAGCTCAATAATAACAGCGACAAATAATGTAATTTTTTTAACAGGATGTAAATTTTGCAACCATCGATGTAAATCGGTTTCTTTTCTTGGACGGGATCAAAAATTTGCTGACGGAGCCAAATTTTGCGTTGTCTTAAATTTGACGATAAAAACGATTGAAATCGTGTCAAAAACTCAAGTGTAAAATAATAAAATTGAAAAAAATTATTTTAACAGGAAAATTCTTGAAAGGTGATATATTTTGCACAGCCAGATAAATGGCTTCATCCCTGTTTTCGAAAGCACTTACTTTAATGTATTAAAACGATATGAAGTTCTAGCTCATGTTCTACGGCGGGTTCGGGGGAGTGGCCAATGCTCTTGACCTAGCATTGCCGCAGCTGGATTATTCATTAAAATCTATTTTATTGTGAAGTTAAGCAAACCAGCATCAAAGAAATAGCTAAACATCAAACAAACTTGTCTACAACATTTCGAGAGCAATTATAGGAGGTAAGACCACAATACTGGTACTTTTATTGACGAACACCTTTGTGTTATTGAGTTTTGTCAGTTCTATGCACGGCTTTTATTATAACTAAAACATATCTGTAAAAACAAATTAATGGTTATTTTGAGAATCATACATTATTTACGTACCACGTTTCGAAACTAATCTTTAAAATTTTGACTGATGGAAAATTGAATTGCGATTTGAATGTTATTCTGATAACATACAGTTATGTAAATTTTATTATTTAATGAGTCTACAAATCACTTTAACATGTTAAAATTTCACAACGAGCGCAATAAAAAATGCACACAATACTTGTAAAATGACACGATCCATTCATTTGTAAATTGCATATAATAGGTTTATTGGTGTACGGATATACGGCATCAAATGTGTTATGACGTCATATATATAATTAATTAGAATATTATAGATTTAAATGACATCAGTTATTTTCGGAATCTCATTTAGATTTTGACTTAATGCTCCAAATGTAGATTTGCATCTTTATGATGATTATATTTTTGTTAGCATAGTGATTTTGAAACGAATAGTAAAACGTCAAATTAAGGATTTACTATAGTTGTATAAATTAATAATGATATTATCGAAAACCAGTTATGGAACATCATTCATTAACTTTTTGAGTACTTTGCTAAAAATCCTGCTCTATGTTCACTTGGCTAGAATGTTAGTTATTCTTGATAACCTAGAAACCAGTCAAGAGATAGAAACAGTTTGCTTACTGATAATATATGGAAAGTTGTTATCATAGTTGTTTTCCTTATCAGAAGTTTTATAATTACAACAGCTCTGATTTTAATCTCGACCAATTAATCTTCCGTCTGCTTGCATTTAAATATTGCTATTTTTTAACAGCTTCATCTGCAAGACGTGTGGTTTTCCAAACATTCTTCGGTAAATTTGACGTAACTTGTTATGAAACGTGTTTGCAACCTGCCAGCGGTAAGTGAAATACAACAAGAACAGAGAAAAACAGGGAAGTTTAAAGGGCCAGCCAGAACGACAGATTAGTCTGCCTTAATAATTTGGCAACAAGTAACCAATAATAAAGTAGCCATTTTTATTAAATATAAATTTTTCACGTTTTTGACCATCATCAAGGAAAACGACACGTTGGCCTGAAAATTAAATTCAGATGTCATAAATTGTTGCTAATTAAAATAGGGATAAAAGTTGATAAACCATTTCTTGCCCGGGTTCTCTTTAGACCAATTTTTAGACCAATTCATTATACTATTATGTTCGTTACTGTAAGGACCCGGCAAAAAGAAACGGACATTATAAAAAATAACATGCCAGTTTTGGGCAAGAATGACCAGTTATTTTTTTTGATTAAAATATTTGATTTTGGTAATTTTTAGTAAAATAAAATTATTAGAACACCATTAATACCATAAACTTTGAGATTCATTCTACTTAGTCTTTTATTGCAGTGTGTGTCTAAAGAAAATTCTGAACAAAATTATTTCCGAAAAAAACAGGGGGAATTTCGTAACACATTTGTAAAAGATTGCAGTTTAAAACAATAATAATGCAGCTTGTCAGTGTAAAGAATAGATTCCCCATTTCTGAGCGCGCTCAAACCACAATCTTTTATTTAATAAAATTTTTCCTTGTTTCCTCAGAATATAAATGAGTGCAATGATTAAAGTACCATACATTCTTTTTCGACCAAAAACCGATAATCAGCATTGTTCAACACATAAACGTTCACGAAATTTTGAAACGGTACACAGTTAGGCGTACACTGGGAAATCCTTCCACTATCTTCGAAAAAAATTAGAAAGGAGAACTGTAGCATCACCTTCCAAAAAAATTCACTCCTCAATATAATAAAATCAAGATAAAACAAATTTTAAATATCTTAAATTTTAACGAATATCTTAATTATACCTAATATAATGCGAATAAAATGAAAGCAAATGATTTATCTTCTTTGTACAGGAATTATGAGCTTAAAAAAAGATATTCATTGCGAAGGAAAAAATATACGCCTGGACTGTGAAAAAGATCACGTTGTTAAAATCAGCTTTGCTTTTTATGGAAAACACAAACCTGGACAAGAGTTGTGCAAAGATGTTTCTTCTCTTTTTAAACAATGCAGAGAAGACATAACAGCAATTGTTGCTCGAGAATGTAATGACATTGGTGACTGCTTGTTTTCTGTTACCTCCGAAAAATTCAAAGGTTTTTGTCAAGTTGAAGATACTTCAAACTATATTTACTTGGATGTCAGATATACATGTGGTAAGTGAAAATTATATCTCTGTAATATATTTATTTAATCATTCACAGGTATCCAAAAAATCACAGATGTGCAAAAAGTAACCATTGTCAAAAAATGCTTAATTTTTTTGGTTTACTTTTACAAGCATTAAGTTACCAATTTACAAGTATCAACCAATTCATAGACAATACAAAAATGGCAAAAATTTAGGTGACAACATTATTACATAAAACATATTCCAAACGAATCGTCAATGACGTATCATGGTTTTACACACTAATTATCTATTTACAACATTTGATTAAAATATCTTTACTACCGTACCGTTCTGCAACATGATTAGCTAAATACACTCGAGATATTTTAAGAGTTAGAGGTTAGACAAAGAAAATTTAGAACTAATGCCTTGTAATAAATACTGACTTGAATGCATATTTTAGTTTAGCCGTGAACTCGTTGCATTCCTAAAGCGAATCAGAGGAATTTTATTTGTGTCACGTTCTTTATTTATATTAAAATTGCTTCAATTTGTTTTACTCAAAACAGAGTTTAGTCCATCAACCGCCAGAAAAATATCCACTATAACTACGACAAGAAAGGCAGCAACAAAAGACATCGAAACGACAAGAAAAGCAGCCACGCCAATCACATTTCAAGGTAAAAAAGCAACAGACGCAAGAAAGGCTGGAACAACGTTTAATCGCCGGAAATATAGTACATGGGATCGAACCAATGAACGGATGAAACCAACACACACTCCAATTTCAAATGCTGGAATTTCAAGAAATAAGAAAACAACAGGTAATCAAGCACCAACACCAAAAATAATACCTTCAGCTGTGACGAAGTTAGGGCGCAGTTCAGGAAAGCAAGGCTCCTTGTACTGGTTGTTGACAGCGCATTCTCTTATAACTGACAAGAGCTTTATTAAAGGTAATAGCTGCCGGTGATCTTTGTCTTGTTGCAAGGATTCTAGTTTGACGAAGATAGCTTTTTGAACAGCTTCACCGATTGTCTACTCTGTTTCATTTTCTCTCAGATTTTTAATGTCTTTCTAAACTAGCTAAAAACAGTTGTCAAATACAGCGAAGAACTACAGTGGTCGTAAAATTCAATTTTGAGTTGATAAAATACTAGCTTAAAGACGACAATTTTAAAATACTAACTTAAAAATTTTAATTGACGAAGCATATCGTACCAAAAAATAGTAGTTAATAATTGGGGAAAGAAAACTTTTTGTTTTGCAGCACATTTTATTCCTCATCTACAGAAAAGTTACCAATATGTGGCAATTAGAACATGTGATCATCAATTGAAATATTCGCAAACTTCACAACCTTTCTTTACTCACTCAGTATTCTAAAAAGAATACCTTTTGTTAGTTGTAAAAAGTAAAACAGTGCAAATATTGAGATTCCCTAAATATTTAGATATGTACCAAAATCAAACGTACTTCAAAAGACGATAGACAGAGGTGTGCTCCTCAGATTTTGAAAGTAGATCCACTCTCAATGGTTATGCTGTATTATTTGCGAAAACAATCCACTTTTAAAGAGAAAACAAACTACAAACTGCTTCATAAAAACTTACTTAGACGGCTTTGGAAATATACCCGTCCTTCCCGCGGCATACATCTATTTATCCTGGTTTCCATATGCAAGGTGCAGGCGACCTATTGGCGACATCCTTGCGGCATTGTGCTACCGTAACCCAAAAACATTATGAAAACTGAATGGTAAGCGGTACACAGTTGTTATTCTTTGTGATTATGTGACCATTTTTGGACAATAAAATTTGTGCAATAAGTTTGCTACTTTTGCGTCTTGTTAAATGTTTCATTCAAATTTGAAAAAAAAACAGCCAAATTGTAACAAAAATTACAAATTCATAGAACTCCATTATTTTATTCGGCAACTGTGTCGCCGGTGTCTCGCCAATACCTTGCAGTTATAAAAGGTCAACATTGATAAAAGCTTACCTTAAATTATGAACAATTATTGAAAGAAAAAGGAATTTATTTATTTATTTTAGTGATTTATGCAGGAATGAAATAAATAAATTATCAAACATTAAGATTTTGAAGAAAGAGTATTTCATCAGTAAAATTCTAAATTAGTAAAGCCAAGTAATGTTTGCTTGGCTCTATTTAGACTTGAAGAATAACTATACCTTTTCCCTTTCAGCAAATTCAACACATTTGGTTTTAGCTGTGATACTTGCAATCTTTATTTCATTAGTCTTGAGTACCTGCTTTATACTTGATCACTGCCGACGAGAGAAACGGAAAAATGCCTTGAAGGAGTTGCAGGAGGCAGAGAGCTGCACTCTTGCAATAGCTCCGCATTCGGAGAATGGCTTCTCAAGGCATGCTACAGCACATCCAAATTCAAGGTCGCGTACTAGTTCTCTTGCTATTAACGGTACCACCAGGCTGAGTAGCAATAGTCTAGACAATCTAACTAACAGCGAAAATGATCGATTGCCTCTTCTGCCACTCACAGCAAGCTTAAGTAACATGAGTCAAGATATTTTTCATGAAACCTCTTTCATTCGAACTCCAACGATAGAAATGTTGCCACCTCCACCTGCGGAGCTTTTAAGAGACATGCCTCAGCAAGGCAAAGACGAATTTTTAGCTGACGACGCCTCTGACACCTCTACTACTTCAATTCCACCTCCCGAAGGATTTGGAGATGATTCGAACAGAGAAGATATTGATTGCAAGAAATTAAGTTTCAATCCTGAAGTTATCATTACAAGTCCAACACTTACAAATAGTTCTGTATCCTCGACACACGTAAATTTTCAAGGTGAGAACAACAATTCAAAATCCTTTCCTAAAATTGACAATTCGAAAAGATTGAATAACGAATTGTATTCACGCAGCACCACTTTACAACGGGGAGGAAATTTTCTCCAAAATGATGTCTCTGTTCAAACTAATGATCTTGGTGATAGTTTTGATAGACCTATCAGGCTAGAGAATCCAGGGCAAGTGTCCATGAGATCTCCTAATTATGAGATGTCTGATATCTTTGCAACAACGGACAAAATTTCGAATATAGGTTATCTTGACTCAGAGTTAATTCGTCAACACCACCGCAAGCATGATTTGCGACACTGCACTGCCTCAGGCACAACTGGCAGGTCTACAGAACCCATAGGTATTGAAATACCATTTCCAGGAAAGTGTTTAGGAAACCATGAAGCTGCTTTGACTAAGCCTGGTAAATTATTAGTTATTAAATCAGGAAATGAAGCTTTAACGGAAAAGAAGAAATTGAAAGACGTATGTTATGCTTCTAATTGTGATGCTGATATTTTGAAAGGTGATGAAAGTAGGTCAAAAGTAGATTTATTTCCTGAAAAGCATGGTAGATCTTCGAAAATGAAAAACTGTTCAGTTAGCACTCCAGGAAAAGAAGAGGCCAATAGAGAGTGTGCAAAAAATGAAGTAAGTTGCATTCGCACCAACCACGGACAACTTGAAGGAAACAAGCAAGATCCACCAAGTGAAAATTCTTCATGTTCGTCACATACTGGCTCAGATAGTTTGACTTTGCGTGACAATAAAACTAAACAAATATTTGCCATACCGAAACACAGATGCGGAATGGGCCATAAGCACCCATGTGTTTGTATACCATTACGAACTGGGAACAACAGCTTTATATGTTCTTGCTTAGAAAAAGCAAAGTATAAATCTTTGAGATGTTGCATGGAGAAATGTACAGATAAAGGTGCCTGCCAAGGTGCACCATACAGTTCTCAAAGATCCCCCAGAGAAAAGGGATCACTAACCGATATACTAAAGAGAAAGAATTACAGTAGTTTAAAACGATCATCGTCATTGGAAAATGTCAGTCAAAAAGAATTAAGAAGTTTGTCACTTCCGGGATCTACAAAATCAAAAGAAGGGATTGAAAAGAGAGTACCTATTTTATCAAAACAAACGAAAGGTAATGATCAGATTGAAATTAAGTCAAAGACACTACCAATTTTACAATCAAAATTGAAAAATAAAACATCAAACGGTGAATACTCTAAAGTTCCATGGTACGATACCCGCCAATTGGTAAATATGAAACGAAATGAACCGAAGCTGATTCCAGTACTTGTTCATTCTTCAGGATCGGCAAAAGGGCAGTTAAAGCCTCGATTCGAAATCCCCTCTGGAGGATTGAAATCACCACCTGCACCTCAACCAAACATTTTACGTACCACTCGCTCTGAAGATTCAGACAGTTCTGATCGAAGCGATTTGACCGAAGGATTGCATTCAAAATCTCTCCCTGCGTCTCCAATTAACAAGAAAAAAATGATAAATGGAAGTATTCACCTTTCTCCAATTAGTGAGAATAATAATTCAAAAGTTTCAAATACAAATTGTGTGATACCAAGGCAATGGCCTAAGAAACCACCAAAGTTTAAAATACAGGTTGTCGAGAGTGTCCACTATGACAAAAGGAAAAGAGTCAACGAAGTGTAATCATCTTGAAAAAGGAATAACATTAAGTACAACATTAACATAATCGGCAAAAGGAAAAATAAATATTAGTCTATTTCAAAGGGAATTTAACCAGAATAACAGAAACAATTAAAAAACAACTGATAATTCCTGTAATTAAAATTTTACTTGCCTATTGGTTTCGAGAATGGTTTCGAATTAGCAAACGTTGATTTTGTAGCGCCAAAATCTCTGAATGAATCAAACGTCTCAAGATGTACTCTAATTTTCTGTGTTCAAGTGCGGTGTAGTTTATTGACCATAAGGAATGCTGTAGAAAAGACAGAAATACATAATTAAACAGACGAGAAGCTACCAATTAATGCAGCTCAACATCTTTACTGATAGAAAAAATCTGATTGGTTTTTAAAATTGTGTAATGAGCTTTAAAAAAGAAACCCTTGGCAAAAAAACGCGAAGCCGGGTATCCGCAAAAGAAAACGTTTTTGACATACTCTAATGATAAAGATACTACCTGAAGATTTCGAAGATTGTTTGAGTAGCAATATCTAATACTATATCATAAATTTGTACCCGTCTCTTTAAATTTGGTACCGAGGGTACTGAAGTACCCATCTCCAAGATTTGTGATAATTTCAAAATGAAATATTTTATCAAAGGTGCATTCGAAGTCATAAATTTGAATTAAAAAATCAAATATGAAGAGGAAAAAATCTTTCAAGTATCTTACCCGAAAACTTACCCATCACGGAATTTTAAATATTTTCGAAAATTTTGCTTCTCCTTAAATAAAGATATGTTCCTTTAATTAAGAAGTTAAGAGGTTATGGCAATGCTTTAAGTGAGAAAAATATTGTTATTAAATTAAAAACGTAGATAGACACATTTTAAATTTATTCTAATTTACATTTAATTAAAGAATTCATTTTATTTCAAATTAGGAGACCAGGATTTATATTCAGCTTTTACTGCGTATTCCTGTGCAGTTTAGATGGAGGCTCTAATTTTGGGATGATCTCAAATTTAGGATCTTAGAAAACAGAGAAAAGTTTGATACACATTTGGGTTTTTTTTCAAAAATGAAGGCTCCCTGTATCATAATACCAATAATCAATACCAAAAGGTATTTTATGCTTGCACACGTTTCAACGTGCATAAAGAAAGATTAATTCCTTGAGACATTCAGCCAACCAGTCAGATCATGTATCTTCTTTTAAGCTTCCAAATTTATAAAAACGTAACTGAAGACTTAAAAGCAAAATATTTTTCTATCAGTTACAAGAATGAATTTCTCAGCATCGCAGGCAATGATTTTGCCAACTTAAGTATCAAATTGTAATTATCAAGGATTATTGCCCTTGCAATAAGTCTCTACACATACAATCTTTATCGATAGATTATATATATTTATCTGAGACGTTTTTTCTATTGATTGATACCAGGTCTATGGATTTTATGCAAATTTTGAGACAAGGGTTGTGTTAGATTCCCTTGCTGAGCATTACTTGTTTAGAGTAATGAGCAATCATGATCAATAATATTTTAATGTGATTGTGTCTCTGCAATATTTCCGTATTATGTTTGACTATATATATGTTTTACATGTTTCACTCACTTCTACTTTCACTCACTTCTGCCATAAAACTTAAAACATCCGTAATTGGCATGAAAATATCCAGACGCGGTTTTGACATCATAAGGAAATAGAAATGGAATGAAATTTGGAAGACATTGAGCAAACGAATATACAATAGAAAGCCGCATAAAAGAATCTACATTTTTTTTGGTTACCAAAACTGCAAAGGTTTTATTTCATATTTATAAAAAAATAGCTCCGAGATACAGTAACGTCACACCTTTAAGAAAACCGTTTTTGGTCCCAGGCTATGATTCTCTTTAAATTGATCCATTTATTTCCTATGTTTCTGCTCATAATGCAGGATCTGAGTTTCACATTAATTTATTTATTAAAGGTGTGACTTTTCTGTAGAGGAAGGGTAAGTTGAATCATTAACTACTAAACTTAGACACTTTCAACATTAACAAATTCTCCAGCCTACATTCTATTCTTTCAAGGTTAATTTTGTCAAAAAATGATACAATACTTCATCCTGAAGGTTGTTATATATGTTAATCTTTTTATGTTGGTTTCTATTGCACTGAAAAGTTTACGAGTATATCTTAAATATATAAATTATGAGCAATCAATGGTTTTTATAGAAGTAAATTTAATTTTGCTCCTAACTTCTTAATTGTAATTTTAATTTTTGTAGATTCTATTTTTATTTGTAAATTATAGTAATGGTGCACACAACATTTCTTCGACGCATCAAATCAAAATCTAACCTTTACCAATTTAAAGTTTACCTGCATATTACATTTACGAAAACAATGAACAGAAAAGTTTACTTTGATCACGGATGAGATTGTCCCATAAACAAAATGTTGAGTAAAGTGAAAACACTTTTCCAGTAATGCAAACAAGCACCCACATCCCAGATGAGAAATTAGATATGAAATATGGATTGTTAATTTCATTGTTGTTTGTTTATTGTTTTTTTCTGAATGATCCAGAAAGTGTAGTATTAAGCTGCTCATACGATATACTCGTTCTGAGTATTCATCTACGTTCTGTAGAATAGAGTAAAATTAAGTTATTGATCCACAAATTGCAAAAAGGTATAGTAGTTATATTTTGTGGAATAATATGTAGAAGAATTAGTAGAATATTTAATGTGTGTAACTTGCATTTTTTATATTGCTTATCTAAATTCTTTGAACAAGATATATTTTAATGGATCTATTCCACAGTTATATGAGTTCCAAAGCATTTGATCTTTCTGGCTTATTCTTTAATAAAAGGACATATGTACAACAATTTTGTTGTCGAAAAATACGGTCAAAATTTCTTATTGTCATACAGGTCAGTCGCGTTCTTTTTATTTTATTGGTTTCTACGTCATTGTTGTAGTTGTTGTCACTGACAATAATTTTATCTATTTAAATTAGCCATTTTAGAGAGCATTGACTGACGTACATATGATTTAATTCTCAATCAATTGAGGTTTGCTGTTTTCTGTAAAAACATTTCAAAATGAAATCTCAAAAAACGGATTAAAATTAAAAACTTTTTCTAGCGTCTTCTGACGGACAGCAAAAACTAATTTTACTTAATTATATTGAACTCTCATTGCATACTTTTTAAATAGCTTACACTGTTTATAGTATCAAAATGTTAAACACTTATGTTAAAAAACGCTTTGTTACTTTTTTGTCCTCTTTAATACTTTACCTGTTTACCTGAAAGTCATGTTTAACTACTTTACCTTCCTCTCTAATTATCATTGGTTTATGATTATTTTAACATTTTAAAAAACTGCTTCATTTTGAGGTACATTGGTCCAAAAATTGGTACAAAAAAGTTTAAATTTAGATTTGAAACGTGAATTTTGTTTTATTTCGTTTCCTTTAATTCTTGTAAAATTGTGTACCAGAAGATCATATCCTCTTTTATTCACGACTTTTCTTTTTTGCTTAAATTTTTCATTGAATTTAATTGATATTTGCAACATCACAGATTTGGATTTGCAATAGCAAATAATTTATCCCGGAAGAGGGTACAGAGGATATTTGGGGTAGGGGCAAGTGCCACTCATATAGGTTGGTTGGAAGCCACAAAATCCACATTAAAGTTTGTAACTTATTGTGATAATTATGAAAAAATCGGCACCTTTGGAAGAACGTTTTTCCTATTAGTGGTTTCCAAGAAAAACGTTAGTTCTTTAAACTTGGAAGCTCTCTAAAAACTGAATGACAGACCGTGTCAGATCACAAGTCATGTACCCCGATATTTCTTTGCAGCACCTCGAAACCCCATCAAAACAAGCTTAGAAATTTTCCTGCTCCAAATTTTTTTTTTTTTGTTTTCTAGCTGTTTTTTGAAGGCTCTGCAGGGACAAAGTTTGTATCAACCAATCAGATGGTTTGTTGTAATTTTTGTATCTTACCAAAGGCCTCCATTCATGTTTATATGTTTACATTTTGATAAATGTATAGGTTTTTCTCTCCACCTTGCTCTGGATGTGGGGGAAAGGGGGGTAACTCAACTCAATATCTTCTGCTCTAAGACAACTTTAGACTTTCGAAAACAACTAAAAATTGTTTAATTCTAATTTTATATTAAATTTAGAAGATAACTACTCTGGCAGTAAGCCTTTCTCCGAATTCAAATAAATGGCTTCAGCATCCAGGCCTACATTTAGGAAGAGTTAATGCCCTGCTTTTAGTTGCCCATAAAATCATCTTTAAAAAAACCTATGCCAGGAAACTAAATAAGTACCTAATATTTTACAATTTGTACCAAACTCACCTTCAAAATATGAGCAAATTCAGAGATACTCCTCCCATTCTGATTTTCCTCGATCAAAGAAAAACACCAAAAGCCATTTTAAAAGAAAGATAAGAAAATGTTTGTCATTGCCAGCCCCGCGTGAATGTTTTGCACAGGCTCACCAAAATGGCGTACAAAAATGGCGTACAAATGTACAAATAATGTTTTCAAAAATCACAAAATTATTCCAAGCAGAGAGCAGGGCTTTACCCCTTTTACTGTTGGTATCAAAATGTAGTTAATTTCATGGTGTTTCATTTAAATTTATACTGGAACTGAGGCTAAATTTTCTTGTAAAAACGCTTGAGGTGGTAAATTAAGTTACTTAAAATAAACATGAAAGCCATATCTCATTCACAACTTTTCCATATGGGCCTTGGGCACGGATGTCCCTTCTTTCGACGCGGAGGAGGACGGATATATTTTTTATCTTGACGAAACGGCGAGGAGTAGGGCTTAGTGCCCTTGTAGTTAAAATTAAATGAAATTTAAAAAATTAGTGATTGTTTTTGAAAATATAAAACTACCTCCGAGCAAAATGTGATGAAATGCGAAATCATAACAAACCGCTTGATTGTTTGACACAAACCTTGTTCCTGCTAAATGGTTCCCCGTTATGTTATTTAGTAAATAATTATAAAAATGAAACATTTGCATACAAAGTATAGAGATGCATGTGAACATCGAAAGTACTTGGATTTGTAATTCATTGTCACGTTTGAAATCTTGACATGCTGCATGTCAGACCTTAAGCTTTTGTTTTGCTGTGGAGCTTGTTTATTCTCATCGCTTCATATCTTTTATTTAAGAAAGGTAAGTGTGCAAATTAAAATACTTAAACATGTAGAAATACGTAAAGTAGAAATGTATGTAGAAATACCTAAACAAGTAAAAAAAATAAATTTCAAATATTTACATCACTATAATATTAACAAATAGCATAAATACAAAACTTTTTCATAAATACAATAAATTTATAAATACATAAATACAATAAATTTTCATAAAATGGCGTTAGTAAGAAAATGTGGATTAAATTCACTGCCATATCCTAAGAAAAATATATAGAGAATACAGCCCTTTTGAGAAGGCTCGACATCACGCCAAGGTATGAAAGTGTTTCTGTTGAGCACTTGAAAAACCACAGGGCCTTAAAGTGCCATTAAACTTTTTGGGGAGTTCATCAAAAACTATGGTTAACAATGCGTTGATTGTATGTGTGATCTTGGAATTTCGTGATCAAATGTAATGAATTCATGTTAAATGTTAATTGCTGTGCCAAAGTTATTAAATGTGGATATGGGTAGCGTGTATATTAAGAAAATGTCGTCAATAAATCTACCATAAAAATGACAATTAATACATATTTCACGGTATATAAAAGTTTCTTCAAATTTGCCCATAAAGATGGTTGCATATGAAGGTGCGGCAATGGTTCCCATTGCACATCCTTTGATTTGGAGGTAGTTGTTTCCATTGAAAGTAAAATTGTTCAGTAAAAGTACATGATTCATAAGATTTGTAATTAATTCAGTTTTGGGTTCTGTAAAAGGGCGACTCTCTAGTGACTCTTTTAGTGCTTCTAGACCATCTCTATTTTAAATGTTGGTGTACAAGGAGCGTACATCCATTGTTACTAGGATTGTGTTTTTTTTGTAATGGGCAAAGATCTTGATGAAATTTATTGATTTATTTATTTTTGGTAATGGGCAAAGATCTTGAGTAATTTATTGATGAAATCAGTGGTGTCTTCGATATATGGTTTGACTTGTTTGGCTAATGGTTGGATATGGTAGTGAACAAATTTGGATATTTTTGTTGTGTTACAATTTATTGAGGAGACAACAGGTCTATTCTTTTTATAAGGGTTATTCTTTTTATTTATTTTAGAAAGAAGGTTTTTTATAAACATTAGTGTTTGATAGTTAATTGTTAGCTTCAATAAGATATTGTTGGATGCCCCAAGTAACAATTGCTCCACCTTTATCAACTCTGGTAATTATAACATTTTCATTATTTAACAAGTCTTCTAAAGCTATGCGCTCGCTTTTACTTACATTGTCCTTTTTAACATCTGCAGAAACTGCTGCAATGAAAGTGTCTACTGTTAGTTCGGAATTACGAATTATTGGGGGCCCATGTTAATTTACTTTGTTTAAAATGTCTAGTATATCAGCTTGAAATTCACTTAGACCAAAGTATGCTCTTAATTTAATTCTGCGAAAAAATGCAATAAAGTCATTACTTAATTGTTCGTGACTGTAGTGTTTCGGCCTTGGACAAAAATTAAGGTCTATATTTAATAATTTAAATGCATTTCTAGAAAATTTCTAATTACTAAAGTTTACCGCTTTTCCAAATGTGTCTACAAAGTTTACCACTCTTCCAAGTACATCTTGGTATTCAACAATTTGACAAAGTTTGCGTTTAAACTTTCGATGGCTTCGGCTGTTTTGGTCAATATGTCTTCTAGTACTCTACTCTGATTTTACCTTGGACCTTGTCGTTTTTTGTAGTTGTGTATGTGGTTGGGGCTATTTCGTAGTAGTCTTACATGTTTGTTGGTTGTCCTGTTGATATTTGGATTTGTTCGTTCTGTTGTTGCTGTCGTGGTTATTTGTGGTTTCTTTTCAATACCACATGAGTGTGTGGTTGTTTTGGTTTGTTGAGTGGTTGCTTATTTTGGTTGTGAAATGGTTGTTTATGTGGTTGCTTATCTGGTTTTCTGGTTGCTTATCTTATTTCTTTGGCTCTTTAGTTTGTTGGAATTCTTGTTAGGGGTTTTTTGGTGAGTCTTTTGCTGGCTGCCATTTGATTTTTCGATATTTATTTGTTTTCGCCTTCTTAAGACTTGATACAGTTTGGTCGTGATTTATTTTTATTGTAGATGTAATGTCATTGAATTCTTCTGTTGATGTATTGCTTTTGATGGTTTGTGTTAACTGCTTGATGTCAGATTCAGTTTTTTTTAATAGCACTATCACAGAATTGTGCTGTATCGTTCATTCATTCTAGCGAAAGGTTGCTAATTTCATTATACCATTTGTTGAGGAACTCCTCATCGTGGTTGCCAATCGATGGCTCTATGGGTTCAGTGGTACGAAAACATAGATAGCAGCAATATCAATCTCACTATTTTTCTCGACCTTAAGAAAGCCTTCGATACGGTCGATCACGATATAGTACTCTAATAAGAGGCAAATTAC
>JAYJMH010045984.1:0-14308 GCA_036873815.1 Phacellophora camtschatica
AATGGCTCTCACCATGTGATTCATAAACGAACAACAGTCGAACAATTGTGTACAAGGTCGATTATTCATAATTATTTTGGATCAAAAAAATGTGGGCCCGAAAAACTAAAACTGAGCCGGTCCGAAACTGTTCTTAAAAGAAAGGACCAAATAATTTTGGGCCCGAATTCTGAACTTTTTGGGACCGAATTTGAAAAACATTGGGGGGTGAGTCGCCCCCCTCGCCCCCATGATGTGCGCCCCTGCAAACAGATCATACAGGCCCCTCACAAAATTGCCGCAATAAGTAATAAAATATAAGTTATAATACTCGATTTATGCTACAAGAAAACGCCAGTACTGAGCTAATATAGCCAAGTTTTGGTGTGGTGATCATAGGCTATGCATTGAGACTGGTAGAAGCAAAAATACATTGTCCCAACGAGCGTTTCTAAATTTTTAATTTACTGTCCGGTACACTCAGAAAATCAGAGATGCCAAAAAAATTTGTTGAAGTTATAAAACTTGGAGAAATCCTCTCTTAAATTGTTCCCAAATTGCTACCTATATATATAAGTAAATTTTATATGGCAGTTCAGTTCCAGACAGTTCTATATCAATTCTTGAATAATTTAGTTTTTTTCTTTATAATTTTCTCTCTGTAATTTTTTCAGTTGTTTTCTGTTTTTCGCAATCGCAGCATCGCAAATAAATTTGAAAAAAGAAAAAGAAAAAAATTACGAAGTGAAGACAACGAAAAATATGCCTTAAGGAATAAAAAAAGGGCCTTTTTGGCTTTTGCATGTTTCTCAAGCCTTTTTTTTCAATTCCCATGACAACATTTATTGTTTTCAACTTTTGTGACGTCATAATCCTGCCTCGTTCACAAAAAAATCGTAAAGCTTTCTTTTGTCCTTTTGTTTGTATACCTTCGGCCTTGGTCAAGGCAGAAACAATCATTGTATGTAATCTTCGTGTCAAAACAAAAGCAGGAGACTTCTAATCATGGTAAATATAACTAATAGCATCGCCGGATCAGCTTACTGAATGATGGTTCAGAAATGGCAACAGGGAGCTGAAATGCAAGGTCAAGGTGAAGACGGTAAAAACTGATAATTTTATGTGTGTTTTCATTTTTATCATAATAAAAATAAGCTGTCTATTCTCAAAGGTATTATTCAAATGATTTTAAATGATGCATTGCAACATAAAATAAGTTTTTTTATATAAATTGGTTCTTACGTATCTACGAGAGGGATTTTTTAAAAAGTTAATAATAAACTTTAACATCTAGATACTTGTCTACTCAGCTACACATTCTAGTTAGTTTCCAAAAGGAATTCCAAAAAATGTAATGGTGCTGGCTGGGGTGGGCAGAGCACAAAAACATTTTCCAGAGTAGACCATTACTCAACTTGGGAATCGTACATACAAAAACAATTGCAGGCTGGAAATGCTGTCCAAAACTGTAGAGGTCAGGATAATGAAGGCCATAATGCACCAGCTACTTTTACCAGCATTGTGGCACTGGCATCAAGCTACAAACTTGTATAAAAATATTAAAAGTTGGAAAAATAATATATAATATACCAAATTATATTTACCAAATTATTGATACAAATTATCTGTTGTAGTAACTGCATTTTTGTGTTGCTTGTGGGAAAATAGCTAAATTAATTGGCATATACGCTTTAGTATAAGAACAGTTTTTATTTTGTATTTTAAATACATTTCCGTATACATGTCTCCCTCAAATAACACTTCCATATGTCTCTCTCCCTCAAATATTCTTGTGAAAGAGGGTTATGATATATACCATTGATTACTTCATCACTAATCTTGTGTTCTTACTTTTAGATAAAGAGAAAAAGCCTGGAAGTAAATTTTTTTATCAGAATAAAAAACAAAAAGCAAACCCTTGGGGCAGTTTTGATGGAGATTCGTCTGAAGAGTCACAAAGTGGATCGGAAAAGCAACGGTTAAGCAACTCAAGTTTAAATGGTTTAAAAGCATCATCCAAGTCAAACTCTTCAAATTTCAAATCAAGTAGGTTTTTCATTCATAGTAGCTAATTTCACGCAACCCACCTAATTTATTTTTATTAAAAATAATAATTTCTGAAATTAAACTTTGATTTAGCTGCTTTGTATTAGTCAGTGAAACATTCTTTTTTGAATCCCCAATTTGAAGATTCAAACATAACGTTTTAGCAATTTGTTAATTGAAGCAACCTTACTTCATCAAACAAAAACAGCACTACATGTTGGATATTTCAATGGAAAAGTTAGAATACACCCCCAAGAGTTGCATCACTGCAGTGCTGGTATTTGTTCAATTCTAATAGGATGTCAGTTTTCTGTTTTTTAAAAGCTAAATTAAATAGTTTTTCTGACTAAATAATAACAAAAAGGACCTTTTATTATAAAAATTTCTTTTTGGTCAGTGTTTTATACAGTATTTAATATATTTGGACAACTGCAAAAGTTCAAGAGTGTGCAGAAATAAAAGAAAACTAACTTTTAGGCCCATGGGATATTTTTGTTTATTCTTATGTACTATTATTAATTAAACTGGATAATTGTTACATCAAAATCTATTTGAAATTATTGTTGAAAAATTTGCAAGCTTTTGTAACAGGAAAATGAAAATGATTTACAGCATCATAACAATAGAATACACAGTACAGAAGAAAACTGAAACAGATTGCTTATTATTACATTACTGCAAGACACTGCAAGTCATGAAATCAACATTTCAAATAAAACAGCAAAAATAGTAACTTAGAATTAACTTCAAAGATTAAAACTTATATAAATAAAATATTTTTTAACATCAATTTATTCATAATTTTACCTTAACATAAATTCTTACAATTCAAGTTAGATTTAATAATGATATTGCTTTGTAGGATGCTCAGATATGAGTATTTCTTGCACAATCTATTTTATTTTCACCTGCGTTGTTTACATGATTCATGCTAAGTACTGACTTGAATGGTGAATTTCATAGCTGCACTCTCAATTATTAATGAGAGATATTACTTCTTGTGTGTCACTAGTCATGCAATGAGAATTTCATCAAGCAAGTTGCCAATAGCAACAAATAACAAAGAACGTCTTCAAAAGCATTTATGGATACCTTTGGTAGTCCTTTGACACACACAAAGAATGAAAACGTATAAAAAATATGCAAATAGGCATCAAAGACCAGATATGCAATGTTCACACCAAATCATAAATAATTTTTAAAATGGCTTGGTTTGTGATTCGATAAATTCAGTGAATTCTTCGTATAAATGCCCTGCCCCAAATAAAAGTCTCTTTTGATCTGAATATAAATTTATAAAATTTGAAAAACAACCCCTCGAATAAATCCTTGATATCTAAAGTGAATAATGCAAATAGATATGCTGGGTACCTCAAACAGGCTAAATTGATTTTGTAAATTTTGGGCTGACTTTATACAAAGTCAACTTTGATGCATGAGAATGTCGTGTTTCGAATCAGCAATCGCAAAGTAAATAATATTCACAGTTATGTAGCAAAATATGCAACATAACTGTTTGGCTATTTTATAAAATTTTGAAATGGTAAACGCCCCTCGAAAAAACACCCTCCAAACATTAAATAAACGCCATGGTCCACTGCACTGTAGAGGCAGAAACTCAAAGCGACCCCCAAATCTTACCGCATTATCGGTCTTTTTGAAGGCTTTCGTCGGAACGTTTGGACATCCGTCGGAAATTTGAAGAAAAAAATTGAGCGTTATAAACCCCCCACCCCCCAAAAAAAATTGAAACTGAATTTCCGCCTCTGGTCCACTGGTATTTAAATATTTCTTCGACGTTGTTCCAAGTACAACGTTGCTCAAAGTTGCTACCAGGACTATTATGGAGATACTATATCATCCAATCATTACTTTATTCACTATTTATTCATTTTTTCTATTCAAGGCTTCAACTTGGAAAGTGCTTGGAGTTTAAAAAATGTTCCCCTTCCATCTAACAAGAACCAAACAAGTCAATTAAACTTACAAACTGGTAATTCGTACTACTCAAGGCATGCAGGAGGGCAGATAGGTGTGTATCGCATGACTTTCTTTCCGCCAGTAGTGGGTTCAAGTTTGTCAAACTGTATACCAAATATCTTTAAAAATTGGAGGTTAGTTTGCGTAAATTAGTTCAGCCAGTTTTATGTTGCCAAATGGAAGAAAGGGAAGAAAAATGTCAAAAAATGTTCAAGTGTTCGGAATCAACTTTACAATTTATTTGATAAATTTGTTTTGAAAACAGTTAGCTTAGTAGTAGCTATATTCATAATAATAAACTGCTAATTTTATTGAAACAGGAACTCATCACAATAAGACAGATGTTAAAGGTGGAACCGCAGGTATGTTAAAATCTCACGAAAATATGAAAACATCTGTGTTAACATAGAAAATTTTAAAATGTTTTGAATGGACATTACTGGACAACAACAAAATTGGTAAATTTATATCACTGTAAATGATTTTATCAAACTAAAACTTCATTTATTTTAAGTCTGAGATTTATTTTTTTAACATGAAATACCAAAGATTACAGACAGGCTAAACGTATTAAGGTAATATTTTGTGATATAGCATGCAAATTAACAAGCTACTGAATTGTCGTTTTAACAGCTGTTGCGGAGGAGCTTTAGTTTGATAATTTTGTATTTGCTTGACGTTGATGTAAGAGGCTTCGACTGAAAATTTGATATTTATTTGCCAAAATCTGCTTAATCCCTGAGCTAAGGAAAGCCAACGTTAGTGTCCTTCTTAGAGCCATAAGCCCATAATGTTGTATTTTCAACAGATTACAGCATTATAAATTCTTTTTTTTTTGTTTCATTGAGTATTACTCAAACATTATTGGGTAAATTTTAAAAAACAAGCTACAAATTGAAGCCTCCTCCTATATGAAATTCAAGAAGAAACAGAATTAAAACAGAATCAAAACTAAAGCTGTTTTGCAACGTAAGGACATTTTTGGGTCCATCCAGTACCTATTATAAAGCATCCAGAAAATTGCAATTCGAATCACGATACCACGAAGACAAATACACTTTAACTATAGCTCCATCAAGTAGGTCTTCATTTTAATTCTTCACCCACAAATGCGAGGTAATTACTGAATTTTGAGGATCAATTAACTGCTTAGAATAGTGTGATCGCTTCTTTCCAGATAGCAACAGCACAAGTTGGAACATGAAAAGGCCAGGATACTCATACAATCAAGGATCATTAAAACGCCAAGCAAATGATGATGATGATGATGAATTTGACTTTGGTGAAATTAAGAAGCCCAACTTTAGTGATTCACACAACCCTCCTTCATATAAAAGCACCGTACAAAAGAAATCACAGGGAAGCCTTTCTTCAAACAAAGGTAACTGCAATACATTATCTAATTAACGCCCCCTGGCGTTTATTTAATGTGGCATTTATTGGACCAAGGCGCTTATTAGATTGAGGCGTTTATTGTACATTCTGAAATTAATGAGGCCCGCCCAAGGGTTTTGGGGAACAAGGGAACTTCTTATTGATGGGAACAGGGGAACATTCTATATTTTTAATGGGGATAAAGGGAACATTGAAATGGTTTATCTACATCGAAATAGTTTTGGAACATTGAAATCGTACATCGAAATAGTTTTGGGGAAATTTTCGGATATGATTTTAGGGAACTTTTGAAAGGCCAGAGGAAACTTAACGAAAATTTATCACAGAACTAGGGAACATAGACCCTTGGGAAAGCCTCATTAATGGTGAAATGTAACCATCTGAAGCATGTCCTCACAAGTAAGATTAAAGAAAATGCTTCGCTTTACAATGAACCAAAGGCTGCTATTTTACCCTTCTAGATTCACTGGCTGGATTTATCAACCCACACCGCAAGGGATCAGCTCGAACGCAAAGAGCGCAGAAGATGCACGATGCATATTTACGATCGGCTGGACTCGGTCAGTATACAACAGAACAACACCATCAAGACGAAGATGATCATATTTAGTAGTTAACAAAAGGTATTTTTATGTTCATACAAAGTTTTAACCGGAGGTTTCACCTCGAACAAATGTTGTACATTGTTGGTATTAGATTTATCTTATTGAAAAGAGTTAATTATAAGGGTAGGGTCGATGATATTCAGTAGTGTTGCTTCATAACGCTGTTGTGTACCGGGTAGGTGGCTCCAAAAATGACTTTACGTTTACTAAGCTGCTGTGTGGAGGAGCTATAGTTTTCATAATATTGTTTTTTCTTGAATTTGCTGTAAAACGTTTCAATGTATAGTTCGATACTTTGTTTTCTAAAATCTACCCAATAATCACTGAATTGTAGTCATTGATACCAAAATAGAGGATTTCTGCTGCTACAAACTTCTGAAAATACTACCTCGTGGTTTTAAGAAAGTCTTTAACGTTGGCTTTCCTTCACTATAGCTCAAGAGATTACTTGGTAAATTTTGGCAAACAATGTATCAAACTTCGAGTTGAAGCCTCTTACATCCACGTATTTACGTCGAACAAAATTACCAAAACTAAAGCTCCTCCATAGCAGATTTGCAAACATGGGGTCATTTTTTGGGCGACTCGGAAATATACGGATGCTAGCAAGAGATATTAGATAAATGCTAATTAATGCCAGAAATTAGAAGCAGAGGGTGAGGATAGTATGCATCGTTTTGATATGGAGAAATACATGAAGAGCAACCTCCCATGTATCTTCACCACGAACACTTGTAGACATCTGACTCCAAATAACATTCTTAATATCTTGAAGATCTACACACATATGTATTTCTTGAATATCTTGAAGTTATAGTCATTGAATTGAATTGAAAAAAATTGAATTGAATTGGGAAAAAAATTCTATTGAATATTAACTGACAGAAAGGACGATTACCTTGCTTTCGTGATAAAATGAAAACAGACCATATTTTGACTGAAGCCATATTGGAAGTTAATAAACCAATTAGAAGCCATATGGGAAGTTAATAAACCAATCAGTGAATGAAGCCATATGGGAAGTTAAAGCACAGTTAAAAAAATAGTACATTAAAGCTACAAATGTCTAACGTATAGCCAGCAAGAAAAGGGGGAAATAAGCTGTTGGTTATGGTCATGATTAAGATCTGATTCTCATCGTACTCTTTCGAGACCATGACATTCAAATAAAATTTAAGGAGGTGTATTACTACCAGGAAGGCTGAAATGGAAAACTGCTTAAAACAACTTCCAATTTATAACTTTGCACACAAGTTTTTATTATACCCCCCCCCTTTCTAAAGAGTTATAAAAGGGCTGGAACTACCAATTAATTCCCTGTTAAATTGAGAAATACAAAAGCGAGAACACTCCTGCAGTAGATTCCACAACGCATATTGAAAATCTGTTTATATTAAAATAAAGAAAAAACCGGCGTGGGTAAGCTGGAATCATCTGTTTCATCAATGTGATTAAGGACGGGATTAGATTTATGTTAAAAGTTTGTAAAGTTTGTAAATAGTAAAGCATCGAAGTATATGTAGTTCACGTTCACAATTGTAGAATTCTTGCTGATCATTTAAAAAATACTGTATGTTTCTTCGTGAAGCATTCCATAAATATGACATTTAATGCAACCTACAATTTCACTTTGAACATCATTTACATGTTAGGTAATATATGACCTTCAAAAAGCCCCAAAAGGCTATGGTCACGATCATAGCAAATTGGAATACCTCACGAAGACACATTAGTCTTTATCTTCTCGTGTCCATGTATAACAGATCATCATTTTTGCACTTGGGGGAACCTCCATGGACGATCATCCAAAATGAAATTTCAAGCTCATTGTCGTTTATGATCTCTCACAGCTTCCTTTCAAATCTACACATGAAAATATAACCATATAGTAACACTACTTGAGTTCTTCATAAGGCTGTAGCATTACCGTCCGAACCGGGAGGGGGGAGGGAATAAACCAATTGTAGTTTATTTACAATTCGTTCTAATTTGTTGTGGAACGTTCTCTATTATTACGAGAAGAATACGCTACCCTCTCCCCCCCCCCCAATCCGCAGCAGCTTCCGACAACTCTGGGCTGTAGGATTACAACATTAAGTAACAACGTTAGGTAAATTTTATTTGTCCCCCAAAGACTCCTTAGGTATCAAAAATTCAAAGATAATTAACAGATTCACTCTTTATATGCAAAACTGCAACAAAATGTGTATAATAAGTTAGCTAGGCAACAAACGAAATAATGTCCCCTCAAATAAGTATATGAAGGAAAAATACAAAGAAAAATTTAAACATACAAAGCTGGAAATTTCACCCGTATATGGTGACTTGAATTCGGTCACAAGGAAACAAGAGGAATTCTGTCACTGTGACTGAATTCGGTCCCTGTGACCGAATTCAAACCACGGAATGTAGGACAAGTAGAATGAAAAAAACAGAAGTGGGAATAAATACAAACTTTTTCTTTTCCTAAAGTCCGTGGATAGAATAGCAAAAATATCTCATATATACAGTCTGTGTATTTAAAAGATAAGAACTCTTGTTGGATACTACGGGAAAGCACATTTGTTGCTTTTACAAAACACACGCATTCAATGTTTTTATTCATTGACCGTTTCGTGTTGTTATCCAAGGAAACTGCGTAAACGAAAGAAAATAGTGCTATTAAACTGTAGCGAATTGAGATGAAAAATGATTTCGTGTAGATTCATTTAAAACAGGTTTTAACGCCCGGATTTATTTCAATTTAACAGGCAAGTTCTATCTAATTATCATTTTGCAGGGGGTAGCATTTACAAAAAAATTCAAAAGATAAACTTTGTTGAATCATCATAAATTAATAGAAAGTTCTGTCTGATTTACCTCCTGAAAATATTATATTTTACGTTATTTTGCAATGGGCAACATAGCCTTCCCGGGGGTGAAAGTTAAAACAAGAAAGTTTCGCATCGTCGGGATAGCTTTTCATGAGGTAGAAGCATGGCATGATAAAGCACCCCCCGACCGTGTGACCAATGGTCGCAGGAATTTTGTCACAAAAAGCGATCTTGCAGGAAATTTTGTAGAATTTTGTCGAAAATTACGTTGTTTATCATGTCAAATTGCCAATATCTTGCAGTTCGCAGGCACCAAATAAAAATTTCTAGCCAAGGTAGAAGTATAATAGTTTAAAAGTGGTTATTTAGTTATTTATCTCCTAGTTATGCTAAATTATGATCAAATGAGATTTACAAGTTCCATTTGCTTATTCTTTCACTCTGCCTCACTTCCATGTTAATAATTGTCATAATTGTGTCATTGCTAAAGAGAATGAATGGACAAAAAAGCAGCTAATCTAAGAATAACTAGTAATTTAATTTAATAATGCATGTGAAACGCACAGATTCGCAAATTGATCATATAAATTTTCTCACATAGAAATTTTTTTAATCAATGTGACACATACTGATCAAATGCTTTGATCACGAAAGCAAGGATACCCAATTTGATTGGCAAAATATTTATTGGCTGGCCAGACTGCTGATGATCACAACTTTTATGAAGATCATAGCGGAATTGAAGAAAATGGTCTATCCCAAGATATCTGGCAAATGTTGTTCGTTCTTTAAATGCACATTTCAAAATGATGCTTAAGAGTGAAATTGTTATTTGTCATATATCTAGAGGTGGTGTGCGTCCTTCGCTATGATCTACCATTTTTCTTTCCGTCCATTCTATTTAACGTTTCAAACCACGAGCATTAGGGATCGTGGTGTTCTAATATTTGGTTTCCCATCACCCATGCATTTTAATTGTGTCCTATCATTTGGGCATGGGTGGTAGGACAAAACACTCAAAATTAAAAAAAAACACACTAAAAATGCATGGGTGATGGGAAACCAAATATAAGTAAACACAACACGTAACCACGTGGTTTTCAAACCATGCAATCAGATTTCAAACCATCGTTGTCCTGAAAATTTGCCATTCAAAAACAAAAACATGGCAACGTTTTTGCTCAGCAGTCAAAATTAATGGTTATAGATAGTATTTGAAAATGTAAAAATTACGTACAGCATTTTTGCTAGAGCGAAAGAAGTCTGAACCAATGATCTCCTTGACAATTCGAATTCCACTCGATTTCACAATTCCAACACCATTGAAATCGGCATCTTTGACAATTCATATGGTTGCATCCACCTTCAAAGTTAAATTGTATTAGTCATATTTTGTTATGTTTCAAACTAAAAAAAATGGAAGATTATAACAATCTGCAGGGCCTTTTTTACTGGGGTAAGCTGGGAGGCTTAGTCACATTCCTTTGTTTTTAACAATAAACTAGTGTCCCTTTTTCATCAGAACAACAGCTTGCTCCCCACTCAGAGTCCCTTAAAAAAGGCCCTGACGATCTGTGTACCAATCTGTAAACATGCAAAGCCTCGCTATCTGAACTATTAATTATTTCAATGCTATAATAACAATAACAATCAACTCAAGCACATAAGCCATAGCTACTGGTAACGGCAGGTAAAAATTGCAAGATTTCCAGATAAATTTCGAACCTGCTTTTTCTGTAGGTGCACGGCATTCTGGACAGGTTTTTGTCGTATTTTGGATCGTCTTCCGTGATTTTTCATCTTCTTGTCTTGTTTTTCTAGCGTTTTCAATAATATTACCATAATCCTAGAAAGATGACATATTAACATATTAATCTTTTCTCAAGGATATTTTTCAGATAAATTTCAGATAAATCCCCGGGGGACCAAAATAAGGCCAACAAGGTATTCTGCTGTTTTCAAATCTGAGCCTATCAAAAATCAGAAAAGCGAAGTAGGTGCCAGGAGTATTTCTTTTTGAAACGTCCCAGGAAAAGAGGTTGATAAACATGCAGGATTTCAAATCAATTTCACCATGAAGACAATGCAGCAAAAGTCTTCCCTTAAAGGCATTGATCTTCAGCTCCACAAATATTCTTCATGACAACTCATTATTTTTCCCTATAAAGGAGTTTCATTTTCATTTTCAAAATCTTATATTAGAAAGATATTTGCGGGTGCTACTGAACATATAGTATGGTAAAATGGAATAGATTAATTGATTTCAATAACTATACTCACAGTTTGTGGAAGTATGGGTGCCGCTTTCTGCTGCCTGCATTCACCAGAATGATACAATTCAAGGCATAGTCGACAGAATACGATCTGAAGGAGAAAAAAAAGTTACTATAAAAAAATTAACATAAACACCATCTAAAAAGCAAATAAATAATCAGTTCAAAAGGTAATAATCAGTTCAAATTCAATAGGCCTATATTGTTTATTTTTGAAAAAAATTTGATGGCAGACATACAGTTATTGGGGATGAATATCATTTTAAATGAAACATACCATGGGAAAACTATATATTTAAAAATAAAACCCTCTCGTGTGAACAAAACGACATATACAAAATAACAACAAATCTAAATTTTAAACAATTAAAATAGAATGAACATGCGACAAAATCACATGTTTAAACAATTTAAAAAATGAAGTTAATTTTAATTTGTAGTTCATTTTTATTTTTAGCTTGTTTTTTCTAGCTTCTGGTACTGAGGGTAATTTTTGGCTGAACATTGTGCGAGAAACATGGTGCAGTTCAAGAGAGTTTAAGGGAGTGTGGTGCGGTGGTTAGCAATCTTTCCTCTCGCTTGAGCAACGGGGGTTCGCGCCGTGTCCCCCAAAGTTCACTCAGCTTTCCATCCTCCCGAGGTCAGTAAAATGAGTACCAGATGGTAAAATATGGATGGTCATGTATAACCTGTGTCCCCTGCTGGAAACAAGTCCTTTCGAGACTTTTGCAAGCTAGGCACGTTAAATACGATCTCTCACTCATTCACTCACTCAGAAATGCTTACAAAATGCTATCTTAAATACAAAATGCTATCTTAAATCTCTTGATATACAGTCGGAGTGATGATAAATATTTTTAACAACGTAAATTAAATAAAATAACCTTACCCCGCAACCCCCAGTTCTTTTGCTGCACTCTATTCTCCGTAGTCCATGCTCTGCGAATATTCCACTGCCGCATCCCTTTCCTGGACACAAAATACCACCACTCTGAAGTACCAAATCTTCTGTTGCAAATCTTTGGTACTGTTCATACTAAAAAAACACATTTGTCAACGTACTGTAGTTAAAACTATTTATTGTCAGTGTTTCACAGAAAACAAGGGAGTAACTACTGAAGTTATGCCAAATGTAACTGCGCACTACGCAATATCATTATTCTCTTGAATGAGGCAAGAAAAAGAAGCTGGCAAAGAAAATACCTGCTAATTTTGTTTGGCGTTGATCTAAGAGGCTTAACTTAAAGTTTGATATCTTGTTTGTCAAAATCTACCAAGTAATCCCCGAGCTATACTGAAGGAAAGCCGTTGTTAATGACCTTCTCAAAGCCATAATGTAGTATTTTCAGCAGACGCAGAAATCTATACCTTCGGTTTCAGTGAAACTCAGCGATTAGTGATTAGTATTGGTTTCAATGAGTATAACTCTTTGATTAGTGGGTAGTATGTAGATGTTTGCAAACAAGGTGTCAAACAATAAATTGAACGAAATCAATAGAAAAACTAAATGGCGTGTGGCTCGTTGGTATTACTGCGTTACACAAGCATTTCTCTCTCCAAATTTTTAATTCCTTTGGGTTTGGTTCTCAGTCCTGTTTTTATTTTCTCATTAAAATTACTGAACTACTGGGTGGCCAAAAAAATGTCCTCGTGTTTGCAAAGCTGTTATTTGATGAACTTTAGTTTAGTTAAAAAAATCTTTATTCAAACTGCGAAAAATGACTTAAGAAAACTGAAAATGCTTGAAAACTTAGTCTTCGATTCGTGGAAGTGGTCGCGGGAATCAATCGAAGACCATGTGCTCTCAAGCTGTAGAAATTTGATCAACGCTTTTCAGTGTTTTCGAGGCTCTGTGAGATCGAAACTTTTTCGAAAATCGTTTATAACGGATGAAAATTTTTAACTAAATTAGTCGTTTTACTTTAAAAATCACTTTAATCGTTGTAATCCTTGCAGTACATGATTTTTGGTACTGCATGTCAACAATGTTCCGTTTTTTGGCGTATCCAGTATAAGAATTTACTTTGATTTACTCTCTACGTTTTAAATGCTATTTCACAAAACTATAAAATTGCTAGTGATCTTAGTTTGCACAAAGGATAATAAATGTTTGTCTTTCGAAAGCACAGGGTGACCCAATAAAATGCCCCCGCTTCTGCAAAGCTGATGTGGAGGAGCTTTACTTTCAATATATAATTCTGTTTTTTTCTTGAATTTAACATAAAAGGTTTCAACTTTTAGTTTGTTAGCCAAAAATCTACCCGATAATTACTGAGTTATACTCAATGAAATAAACAATAGTGGATTCTTCTGAAATATGCTGAAAATACCACACAATGGTTTTGAGAAGGCCATTAAACGCTGGCTTTTCTTTAGTATAGCTCAAGGATTGATTACTTCGAAGATTTTGGCAAGCAAGGTATCAAACTTTGAGTTGAAGGCTCTTACATCAATGTGAAGCAAAAACAAAATTATCAAAATTACATTTCCTTCATAGCAGCTTTGCAAACGCTGGGACATAACTAATAATTTGACCCTTCTTCAAAATAATTGTGAACAAATAAGCAAAATTGTTTATAAAGTCCAATTTTTGTGTTTTTGTATCATGTAAACATTTGCTTTTGGTCGACCGGCAGATTAATTTGGGTACTGGGAGATACCGAAACTTTATAACCATTTTAAAGAACATACCTCCAATGACAGTCATACAAAAGTAAAAAACAATTTTATTTGCACGTAAACAAATACTAATAAATCTATAAAATTACATTAAATGGCTATTCTAAGCAATGAACACAAAAAATTATCTACAAATTCAATGTTCAGTGTCGTCCACATTGGAAAAGTCTTCGAAAGAAATTTACTTTGGGTGCAGAATTCTGTTCTACAATTTCCTCTTCAACTCTTTTGAATGCGTTTTCTAATTCTTCCTTTGATTTCTTCTCACGTTGCAATTCAGCTTTCATTTCGTCTCTTTCTGCAGAAACTTCTGTTAATTCATTTTCCAAAACCAATCTTAATTGCATCCCAGCCTCAGCTTCCTTTTTGCTCTCCTTCAACACTGTCACCAAGAAATTTTCTAACAATTCAATCTGCTTTTCAATGTTTTTGTTTCTTTTCATTTGTTGATCAAATCTTAAGCTTTCAGCCATTTTAATTTTGACTTCAGCATCAAAGCAGGCAGCAGCATATTCTTTTGCACTTTCAACTTCCATTT
>JAYJMH010045995.1:0-14299 GCA_036873815.1 Phacellophora camtschatica
GGCTCTCCTCGATTAGTTTACCTATTTGGAGAGGTCCTCCTTTAAGTATTTCCCTCCATACAAATTATCTTATTTCTCTGTATTTGTATATATATCAATTTTTCTGTATCAATGTATTAATTTTCTGTAATATTTCCTAATTGCCTTATAATTTAGTTATTTGTTAGTATAGTAGATCATTAATTGTATGTGTAGAATTTAAAACATGAAATTGAAACTGAAACTGATTAATTACCAAAAAAACACGTTTTGAGCAAGGAGGAATTTTCCTCTCAGAAGTATCTGAATTTCTGTAGGGTATTGCCATAAAAAAACATTCCAACTCTACCAACTCTACTTTTTTAAGAGACGCCCAAGAGAATATACCCTTAAATTGTTTTTCTTTTGCAATTATTTTTCTTCAGTCTTTGTTGACAAAAAATACAAAGTTGTTGCAGCAAGTCTAGAGGTCGTCGAAATTGATACCGCTGATATTTTGTTTTGCAGAAAGTTGCAATCCGACGCCATTGTTGAATTCCAAAAACAACTAATGCTGCTCGAAAATCGAATGACAGACAAAGAGATGGAGATTGAAGGCCTTTCGAAGTTACTTGATGAAAAAGATGAAATGCTATATCAACTGAAACAAAAGCACAAGACAGTAAGAAAGGAAGTGAGTCAAGATTTTGTATTGATTTGGATTGTAGATAGTTAACGGGGAAGTGTCCATGCAAGTAAGGGTCCCTTTGCTCAAGCCCAAAGTTGCTCTAGCTCGAGCTCGAAGTTGCTTTAACTCAAGTCCAAAGTTGCTCTAAGTCCAGCCCAAAGTTGCTCTACTTTTCTCAGTAATATTACTCCCTGGTGAAAACCAACCCGGGATCGCTTAAGTTTGATAGCAGTTTTGCTTAACGCTTCAACGCCCGGATTAATTTCCAATTAACAGGCAAACTCTATCTAAGTTTCATTTTGCAGGGGGTAGCACATACCAACCAACTTAATTAATCAGATATGTTGATTTCTATGAAATTAAAATTAAGTTCTGTCTTCATTTACCGCCGTAAAATATGACGTTTTACTTTGTTTATCAATGGGCCATAAGGCCCTTCCCAGGGTAACGTAATAAAGGAATCTGGGAATATATTGTTATCCATGCCTGTATATTACAACCTTTCATCTTTCAAAATTTTTAATATTCTCTATTTTTCCATATCTTCGGGAGAAATGAGATAATCTGTCTCTAATATTGTTTGATTTTATGCAGTAAAAACAAGGGCAAATGTTGTAAAATGAAGGATTATGTCAGCAGATGGTTTGAGCAAGGGATTTACGATTGCTTTTAAAGGATTTATATAGCCTTCAGACACCAAAAGGCCTTGTTCTTAAAAACGTTATACTGTGAGGAGCATATGGCTTGATGGTTGATGACGTGCTATGCCATGCTAAAATTATATTTTTAGAGTTTTTAGAAATATTTTATTAATTTTGTTATTTGTTATAATTTTGTTATTTATCCACTTGTCGTTGCACTACGCACACAACCAGAATGTATTTTTTGGGTAAAAATAATGTTTAAAAATAAAGCTTTTCGCTGCAAGATTCCTTTTTAGAATGCATTTTGCAGCAATTTATTCGTATTGTATTTTTTCGTAAATCTAAACTCATCTAATATTTCTTACTTACTTGATTCAATTTTTCATTGAAAATTATTCATAAAAAAATCTATATCTCTTTTGAAGCATGGCCAATCAGGTGGCATGGCAAAAGCATTGAACTTGCAGGTTGCGGAGCTGGCAAGAGAAAACGAGGTCTTGAAGATGGAACTTTTATCAACGAATGAAATTTTAGATGAACTTAGACGAAAACACGAAGAACATACGATAACAAATGAAAATAAATTGCAGACGCTAGGGTAAGAATTTTTTAATTTTGGAAGAATTTTATGTCAATAAGCTATTTTGAAAATAATTTCAGACCCCGGGGTGGGAACATTTAAAATTTTGAAGAAACTTATGTCAACATATTTGGAACATCTTTGAAAATAGATTGCAAATAATAATAGGGAGAGAACTTTTTAATTTTTGAGCCACTTTGAAAAAAAATTGGAAACAGTAGGGTGAGAATTTTCATGTAATAAGCTACTTGGAAAATAACTTGGAGTTTTTATATTTTTGAAGAAATGTCAACAATGAACTTCTTTGAAAATATACTGTAAATCCTGTGATGGGACGTTTTTAATTTTTGGGGAAGGGTGAGAATATTGTTCATTTCTGGAGAACTTTCTTGTCGACAACGAAGTACTTTCTATATATTCCGTGAAAGGCTGATTTTTTCAAAATCCGATTTCTTATTGGCGGGGTCTCTTGAAAAATATTTATTTCAGCAATAGGCCACTTAAAAAAAACTTCAAACATATTAGTTATGAATCTTATGATTAAAATCACGACGAGCTACTCCATTTTCAAATTCCAACGAGAAAAAATTCCAACTAAGAAGAACATGGTTCTCAGACGTTTAAATCATTATTGAAAATTTTAAGGTTAATTTATAATAAAAATATTCCAAGTTATATATAAACATAAATGAATTAAAATGTAGAACAAAGTATCAAGTTTAAAAAAAGCATCAAAATAGTTTAAAATACTTAACACAGGTAAATCATCTTCCTCCGCATGAGTATTAAAAATTTAATTTCAGAGCATGGAAAAAGTATCCGCGTTGCTCATGAACAAACATGGCGAGAACAATGTATACACGCGAGAACACGCGATGTTTGTTCATGTATTCATGATTGAACAATGTATACACGCGAGAACACGCAGTATACACTCGAGAACAATGCCATTAAGTAATATCCAGGAGCAAATCACTTCTGTGGTGTTCGAGATTTTTAATCACAGGTTAATGTATTTTGTAATCAATACAATGAGTTTTTTGTGTGTGATTAATTTGTTATTATTAATCACAAGAATTAGGCAAACTGACCTGCAAATTGTTTTATTGTTTCAATTTTTATTTGCAACATTATCCAATGATTGTGATTAAGATATTGCTACCAAGCCAACCAGTAATTACTTTGTTATTAATGTAATATTTATTGAATAAAACGTGATAATTTTGCAGGCGCACTTGATTTTAAGCAATGATTTACCCCTTGAGTAATATAAAAACTTAATTACAAATGTTAGAATGCCTTTTGTAAAATCCAGATGTATAACGAATGAGGCCCGAAATCCTTTGCTGTATGTGCGTATGTATTTTTTATTATGTCACAACAAAATCTACTCAATTTTTTGAGAGCGAGTCTGGCTGTTTCTGACCGCCTTTGTCTCCCCATTTTCCGTACCCTCCGTGCTAGCCTGAATGCGTGCCAACGCTTCTTAGGGCTTGTTTACATGGGGAGGGCTGGCCCTGTCAAGAGGGCTGGCCCTGGTACCGGAGACGGATTCTTGTTTGCGATTACACGAGGAAAAACTCATCTCGGGGCACAACTCTCATCCTTGCGCAGTAAGTTGCGCAGTAATTTAGCGGGAAATGTTCTTTGTGATCAGGAAAACATGGCGGGAGAAAATAGGAACAGAGCACGATTAATGAGAATATGCCATAAAATTGGGATATTTGCGTCTTTATTGATGCAATTCAATAGCATTTTTGCCCCGTGTAATCAGGCCCTTAGATTTGTTTTGCTGCTCCGTCAGTGGGGGGTACATTTGAGGTTTGTTCCCAGGGCACAGGCAATCCAACGCTTTTCCACTAGGCGCAAAACCCAAATGTTGAGAATAATTTGTGAAACCAGGATGTTTATTCTACGATGGTTGTAAGGGCTATGTATTTTTAAGCTCTATCAGATCGTAACTTGTCTTCAAGTTTGTCTTCAAACATAACTTGTTTTGCAGCGATCGATACGTTCGAGAAAGGCATGCATTCGAAACGTTGGTGTCGCAACTCAGGGGCAATCTTGAAATTTCGCAAGGAAGGCTTCACAAGGAAGAGCAATGGAAAACATCAACTGAAATAAACTGGAGAAAGATAAAAGACGAAAAAGTTAATTTAATGTCACAGTGAGTTATCTTTCTATGCTATTTAGTTTTCATTACATTTTCTCAGTGGTTATTGAAACTATAATACAATGAACTTGTTTCTATTTCTAATTTTTACACTTTTAGCGTTTAAATGTTCAAATTATTTTTTGGGATACAACATTTATTTTATTTCTCAGCGGTCATTTTTGAATCCACAAACATTTCTTTAGATGATGGCTACTTGAGGTCTTGTGTTAATGTGAGGTTATCCTGCCCGCCAAAAGGGGCTGCTCTATCACCCGGCAGAGGGGTAAAAAATTATTCCTCGTCAAAGTTTTAAAAATGCAACTTTCTTCATACCGTTGGTTCCCGCAAACAAAACTCCAGAGTTCGTCGTCTTGATTTTTCACCTACTTTTTGAACAGCGCCAACCGGAGTTAAAGATTTAAACACTATTTTACATTTAATGAATGAGAAATCTTCTAGTGAAACATATAAATTCAAAAACGTTTTTTAGCAAATTTAAGAAGGTCCTCTCGGCCATTGAAGATTTCGCTACTGTACCTATTTATCAATATGTTTATTTATTTATTTATTTATTTAGAGTTTCAGTGCTGCAGGAAAGTTTTTCCAGCCAAGTTATCGAGCAGCGAAAAATAATGCTTAGAGTTGAACACTTGGAGAAAGAAAATGCAGACCTTCGCGATTGTGTTGCAAATTTGAGGAATGAGAAAATGAAATTGGAAAAACTCAGTCGGGATTTGGAGAATGAAATCTCAGAGTACGGGGTATGTAATGCTTTCTTTCCTTATACAAGTGCACCCCAGACAGAGACGCATGTGCCTAATTGGGATAAGGGCGCCTATATCCGGAAGCAAATTTAATTTAGTGTTCCTAAAGATTTTTTATTCATTTTCTTCATATAAACGTTTTATAATTATTTCAATTATTTCTTAATTATTTATATTTTTTTATAATAATTATTTATGCTTTGGCCCTTGCGTCGTATAAGGACAATGGACAGTTTCGATGTTGTTTCTTCGTGTTGCTGACTTGTTGCGTTTTTCAAATTTGTTCAATTTTCAAACTTTTCTTCGAAGCGCCAATCTAAAAATATCTTGCCATTCACATCAACAAACACATGATCAATTGGTGTATTTACGAAGTGGTCACATGCACTGTCATTGTATTTAAAAAGTTGCTTTTCCCTTTGACTAGTAAATTAGTTTATATGATCAATTGATAGGATTAATAAAACGAAATTGCTCAATTTGATAGGTTAGTTATTTATAGATTGCCTGGCCTCTTATTTTCGTCATTTTCATCTCCGTTGATCTTTTTTATTAACGCAATTTAAAAATTGATGTTTACTTAACGTACTGCTCCGAGGCTGGAGAAACGTTTTTACTGCAGACGCTGTTGAATTTCCTTATAGTTTATAAGGACACGCCCTATTACCATTACTTGGCAGCTTGATCTTTGCAAGTTAATGGATTTGTTTTTGTCTTTCATAGCAAAAGTTAAAATGATATTGTGTACGTAATGTTCTCGCAGAGAGCTTGTTTTTAAAACGCACTGTATTAGTAACTTTCCCATTCTACTTTTTTGAGTGTTTAAGCTGCTTAAAATGTTACCTTTACAGAAATGTGGGTTGCTATGGACTAGTTGCTCGTAAATTGCTTGTGAAAAGTACATTTAATTTTAATTTCAGTATGATTCAAATCATTTTGCAAATCATTCAGAAAGAACAGTACCTGGGCAACGAAACAGGGCGATGGATAACAAACCAATGAAGATTTTAAACAGGCAAAACTCTTCTTTAGGATACAGATCATCTCGTGGTAGGTAATTTAACAAATTGTTCAGAAAGATCAGTACCTGTATGGCGAAGCAAGGCGACAGATGACAAACCAATGAAGATTTTCCTGAGCCTGTAAAAGTCTTCTAGATCATCTCCTGGTAGGTAATTATACAAATAATTTGAATATAGCAGTAGATGGGCAAAGAAACACCTCGATGCAGATTTTAAGCAGGCAAAACTTGTGTTTAGGATGCAGAGCATCGGTACTGTTGTATTGTAACTGGACTCTCTGGTAATGTTCGTCATTCAGCCAAATCATTCAGAAAAGGCTGTAGCTGGACAACAAGATAGGACGATGGCTAACAAACAGATTTATATGTCATTATTTCTGCATGGCTCTAAAGAATGGAAAACATTTGAAGAAAAAGATTTTGCCTGTTGATTTTACATTCTTTTAACTTTTGGATTTGGAAATTATTTGGAAAAGTTAACATTGCAAAGAAAGCAGCAGGAAGGTGGAAAGCAAGTCGATGCAATGACAAATTATCTGCTTATAGACACCCTTTTTCTCTCGATAATTAATAACTTAATTTTGGGCTTTATGTGTGATCTGAAGCTCATTCAACTCCTATCTTCGAAAATCGTATATACAAGGTAATATCATAAGTAAAGGAACAAGAAGATGGAGAAAAAATTAAATCGACGCAACCATTCAAATGATAAGCATATCTGCTTACAGATATCATTTTTTCTTGATAATTATTAATAAGTTCATATTGAGATTTCTATGTGATCCAACCATCTTGGAACTTCTGGCTTCGTAAATCATTTAGACAAGATAAAGATAATATCGCATGGAAGGGAACTGGACGACGGAAAGGAAATCAATGCAACCATTAAAATGACAAAACATTCTGCTTACAGACATCATTTTTCTTGATAATTAATAACTTCATTTTGGGATTTATGTGTGATCCAATCACTTTTGGATTGCTGGCTTTTTGAATCATTTAGACAAGATAACATCCTTATAAAAGTTACTAGAAGATGAAAGCAAATAGAAGCCACTAACTGGAAAATAAATTGATAAGCTGTTAAACAGGAAAGGTTATTGTTATGAATATAATAAATGTCTTCTTTTGGTGAATGATAGCTTGTCTTTGTTTATAACCTCATTATAAGTAAGTAACTTAATTAGTAACTTTACTTTGTTTGTAACGTAAGTTACATTTTTCTTTGTTGATCAAACATTTATCTTATTGGATAAACTTTAAGTGAAGTTTTCACCTCTGTAAACTAATTTTAGCCTAATTTATATAAAAAACACTAGATATTCTATGTAAATATTTGTGAATAAAAGTATATTTTTTATAGTGTGATAATAAATAAGAGCTTGTTTGTATGAGGAAAATTTTCCAAATACCCATATGCTATGAGCTTAGAGAGGAGACTCCACCTCGTGTATTAGAATTCGTTGTATTTTTATTTTTCGTTCACACCGCAGCTGCACCAGATGAATGGGGCGTTTTTGATAAATGCTAGACTGGCTCCAAGTCTATTTCGTTTTGTTAATCAGTAAAAAATAAAAAATATGTCACTGCAGAGGAGAAGACCCTATGGAATCTAGTAAATGCTGGGAGGTTAGTTGAAAGTTTAAAAATTGGATGCAAATGTGAGTTATACGAATGTGTTTTGTTTTTGTCTGGATTTTTCAAAACTCTGTCTCGAAAGGTGAGATGATTTCATACGTGAAGGCTGGCTGAAATTTATCTCAGATGAATTAGCCTGGAATATAGGACGATTTTCCTCATAAGTACAGGCTCTTAGATCCCGTTTACACTATGCCGGTACGAGACGAATATACGGAATAGTTTCATATCGGATTTAGAAACTCTGGTTAAGATTTAATCCCCTTCTACACTATGTTGGTACGAAACACGCTGTCTTGATAAACGATGGCTGAAAGAATATTTTGTGAGCCTCTGTGTCAGTGTGACAGCGGCATGAAAACGTTGCTCATTCGACCATTTACACTATGCGATATTTGATTGAAGCTAGCTGTTGTATCGTATTCGTTTCATGCCGTATTCGTTTCATGCCGTATTCGTTTCATGCCGTATTCGTGTCATGCCGTGTTCGTTTTATGTCGTATTTGTTTCATGCAGTGTTCGTTTCATGCCGTGTTCGTTTCATGCCATGTTCGTTTCATGCCGTATTCGTTTCATGCCGTATTCGTTTCATGCCGTGTTCATTTCATGCCGTATTCGTTTCATGCCGCATTTATTTCATGCCGTATTCGTATAGCCATATGTATGTTTAAGGCCATGCAGATATTATCACCGGCGTAGTATAGGCGGAAGGCCAATACAGGACTTTTTCATGCCGTAATGGTTTTGTACCAGCATAATGTAAACTTAAGATATTTAATGCCTTAAAATTTATGGCGGCGCATCACCGTACATCTGGAGTCAGGTACTTTCCCTGGAGTGTGGCTATGGAAAACGAAACTTTTTCCACTGAATTTTCTAATTTCTAAATTCATTTGGTCTTCCTCCGGCCGTTAATGTTTTCTAATATTTTTTTTAATGTTTAGCGTCAAATTGCGTGCATGTTTATGCAGGTAAAATTGACACTAGTAGAAATCGGATGAAAAAAAGCGAAATCTTTGAACTTATCAAATAGCACAATAAGGCTTTTCCAGCTTTTGCTCAAGAGTGTGACTGACTGGTTAAGAAACTACCACCACATGTGAAATGGCCATTTGTGATGGGAGAGCAAGTCATGGTAATTTAAGTTATAATAGTTTCTTCATTAATAAAGCTTTTTTACCTCCGACTTCTAACACGATTTCTAATAGTACCAATTGTTATATTAAACCTAACCGTATGTGTATAAAATAAAGAGAACATTAATTTTTTAAATTGTATAGCTTGGTAATGTTTTGTTAATGTAAAATGGGGCGGTTTTTGCAAGTGGAGTATTATACTAATTTTAATAATGACTTTCAATAATTAGTTAACCAATGACTTTGGGTATAATTATTAAATCATGATCCTGGTTTATAATGTACAGTAAGTAAGAAACTAGGAGCGCTAGTAAGAAACTACAGGAAAAAACCGCCAGCGAGAAACCGACTTAAAAAACTAAAGGCAAAAATGTTCGGTATTTACATGTTATAGGTATTTGAAATTTGATTTGAAGAGTTAATTTAAACGACAGAAATCATTTATATTAATAGAAGTATGTTTCTTACTGGTAGGTTCTTACTATAATATAGCAGAAAGGAATATAATGTTATAATCGGGTTAATATAATTTCGCAATCATGTTAAACCCTTTCACTTCCGGTAGGACTATGTGACCCATCGCTAAGCAACACGAAAATTTTAAATTTACAGAAAGAAGGTATATACAGGCGAAATTCATTATTTATGTTATTTCAGATATTTTAATACGGTTAAACTTTGCTACCACGAACACTCAAGGGGAAATTTAAGTTTTTTGAGATGGCAAGATTTCGAGGTAACCGAAGCTAAGTATTAACTGAAAGCTCTCAAGGGATCTACAAAATAATTCGAATTAACAATGGTGTTTGAGTGATCTGGGGTTAAATCAATGCTGAAAGTTCTCAAGGGTTGATACATAAGCAATTCGAGTCAACAAATGTGTTTGAGTTGTCCTAACCAAATCAACACTGAAAGCTCTCATGGGGTAAAACAGTTCGAGTCAACGAAGGTTTTCCTCGAGGGTTTCCCGAGCTAATTCAACACTAAAAGCTTTCGAGGGGTACACATACAAAACAGTTTGAACAGAAAGGGAGTTCGAGTTAAGCGGGTTCGAGAAGTTCAACCGTATACTACTTTTGTCTATCGTTTCAATTGAGTTGGTTTGCCTGCGTTGGCCCCTCCCTTGAAAACTGAATGTTAAATAGGATTTTCTTGTCACTTAGAAATACTTCCGGGTGTGAAAGGTTTGGATATATCACATCAGATATTATAACATCAGATATGTATAATATGAAGAATGAAAACAATGTTTGTTTTGCAGATTGTTTTAACTGCCAAGTTTCTGTGTTTATCCTTGTATTGTTTTAACTTGAAATTGGGAGGAGATGGGGGTATTTTTCTCAGAAACATTGTATCCAATGTTTTTTAAAAGGAACTAAACCGAATTCAAATTTATTTAAAGCAGCGCATTTTTCTCCAGTCTTTTCAAAAGACTAGAATTTAAAATGACGTTGAATTACCTTTTTACCAAACCTTTCTTGCACCAGGGTGGGGATTTACTTTTTTTAGCACACCAGTTTTGGCATTATCTTTCTTCTCTATTTTTGATTCAGTTGGTAAAATTCCGAGATACAATGTACTGGGTAACCAAAGAATATTATCCCTGTTTGCAGGGCTATGGCTTGAAATCCGTGAGAATAAAAATCTCACATTGTATACAATGCGATGCTCTAAGGGCAAACTTAGAATAGAGTTTGGGATATCATCCAGTCATCTGTGATCACGTTTACATGGCAAAAATTTGAATAACATAGCCTTCATTGGTGAGCTTTCAAGTCAACTAAAAAACCATAATTCGTTTCCAGTCCACATTTTGATATTAAAACAACCTGCTGGCCTCAATATCGACTTGAGGAGTTTGATTAACGAATTGTTTTCAAATTTTATTTTCCTTAACCGTCATTAAAGCAAGAAGGTTCTTTTAATGCCAACAAATGGACCAACAATAAGTAATTTTCTTAAAATTATCTTAAAAGTTCTCAAATTGCACTCTTTTTTTATAAGAACCAAGCAATTTTTCCTGAGGCTCGATGTACTTAATTTCTAAAAATTGAGGCTGAAATGTTCTTCAATTGCTCTTATTTTTCACAAGTGTTTCTTCTATAAACGTATAATAATTGACGACATGGCTAGTTTTTCTTGCTTTGCTTCAACAACACATAAAGAGAGCATTCGTGTTTAGTATCATTCGTGTTTATATGGTTTAAGTAATTTGTATAATAACGATCACCGAAAATATTTTCAAAATATTAAATGCGGTGTTGAATATTTTGGAAATGTTGGATCTAAAGCTGAGCTTTTTCTCAATTTGTTCTTATTTTTTTTGACAATTCGAACCTCGATGTTCCTTTAAAGGGTGTTCTTATGAAAAAGAGTGTAAGGCAATAATGTCAAGTTTTTGTTAGCTAAATGTGGTTGCAGATAACTGGATGATCATGATATCCCAATCTCTAAATTTGCCCATTAGACGTCGTTCTATGCACAGTTAAATATTTGTAGTCTCGCGGGTTTCAAGCTCAAGCCTTTACATTCTCACGGGTTTCAAGCTAAAGCCTTGTAATCTCGCGGGTTTCAAGCTAAAGCCTTTGTAATCTCGCGGGTTTCCAGCTAAAGCCTTTGTAGTCTCGCGGGTTTCAAGCTCAAGCCTTTATATTCTCGCGGGTTTCAAGCTAAAGCCTTTATATTCTCGCGGGTTTCAAGCTAAAGCCTTTATATTCTTGCGGGTTTCAAGCAAAAGCCTTTATATAGTTTTCTGTGTCACCCGGCACGATGGTCAAATTTCATTCTTTGTGAAGCAATCCACATTTTTACGTGATAAGGCTCCCATGCTGATTTTGATTATGAAATTTTGATCACGTGATTTTTGGCGTAAAATCCAATTTTTCGGAAATTTCGGCCTTCCTGCCCCTAGAAAAAGGTCCCACTGCGCTCATGATGGAGGGGTAAGACAGGTACGATTGGGGTAAGATGAGTCAAGAGGTGGGTTATCCATACAATGTTATTTAATAACCTTAATAATTGCCACCAAAGGACTGATTTAGAAATATTCTTCAGTTACTACCATCAAAACTACCCAGTTCACACCATGCCATTTCAAATCTTTTCGCACCACTGACTAATTCATCATCCTACCCCCCCCCCCCAGCATACCCTGTAGACCCACCCCTATCTCAAAAGGGGGCCTATTCGTGGAAAAAGTGGTTTGTAAATCGATGTTTTGTAATTTTAGAGACTTGAAGTAAAGCCATTGTTGAATTGTTTTACAAAATATTCGTTTGGAGAAAGGAGCGGAAATGAGAAGATTTAAAACCAAATTCATTTTGACAAAAGTTGATGTGATTGAATTCGCTTTTTGTTCTCGAAATGAAAAGATATTTAGGTTCCGCATTGACAACATCAAGCATTCCAATTGCTTCTTTCAAGTTTTGAATTCAAAGAAGAACACACAATGACGCACAGAACGAAGGAATGAATCAAGATTGTGAAGAAGTTTGAAACGTTTTCATCAAAAAGATTTTGTTTTAATTTAGGTTTGTTCTTTGCATATTAATAATATATATTTTAATTGTAGTTTTATATCAGCAGATCATGCCTGATTTACTTGAATTTGATTTATTGGCGAAGGCTATCCCACCCAGTATAATTCATTTCATTTTCAGCCGGTGTCTAGGCCATTTTAGATCAAATCAAGGTTTGTTTGGTGTGATGAATATGGTGAATTGTGTTGGCTCTCAGAAACTAAAATTTTTGTTGCTTTGTATGATAAAAGGTTACTTGATTGGAACACTGATGAAGACTACTGAGTCTTTCCTTCATTCTATTGCAAATCTATTTGCTAAAAAACATAATTAGGGGCCACAAACATCGATTATTACCGAAAACGTCATTATGACGTCATTTCTCTAAACCCCTTCCTGGGGAGGGGGGAGGGTTGTCAAATGAGGGCTAGTATTAGCAAAGCCTCGAAAGAGGGAGCCTATCCATTCTCACGACAAACGGTTATTTTTTATTGAATAGAATTTGTTATTGTATATGTAATTCAACTTTTGCTAAAACGTCACGATGAAAACCCTCTCCCCAAAGCCATGATGGGAAGAAATCGACAAAAAGGGACATGTCCCGTGCACAAGCTCAAAATTGTGTGAACATTTTGTGTACAAATCGGAAAAAATTTTACATTAAGCCACGCCCTTTTTACAGGAAGCCACACCCTTTCATGCACAAATTTGTGCACAGAGAAAATCATTAGATGCACAGAAAACAAAGATTCCATACTGACCCACAAGTAGTCCACAAGTCTTACTTTTGAAAGGAAGTAGCGCACCCGATATTCATTGGAAAAGCTCTCTTACGCGCACCTAAATACAATGCTCATTCAAAGTAAGCAACAACAAAAAATAACACCTACAATTTTGCGCACCTACACCCAGAATATAGGCCTCTGGCGCACCCAAGATCTCGCCGAAATGTTCCACAGCCACCCTCAGATGGTAAGTGTGAGATTTTTATTGTCGTCATCTCTCGAGACTTTTTATCACCATAATCTTTCATCAATCGCCTGATGATGATGGAAAAAAGTGACTGATAAACTGATATTTGCTCCTTTGCTGATCTATGGAAATTAAGGACCTGATTGCATGGGAGTTTTCAAGCCCGGGGTTGAGTTTCAACCCATCTGACCAAGTTTAAATTCCATCTCACCTCTCCCCTTCTTCCTTTATTATTTTCAATTTTCGATTACATGGAGAAATCTCAACCCCGGTGGTGAAATCATACCTGGGGCTGAAATCTCATCCCACCTTCACCTTGCCGAGGTGAAATTTTCGAGGCGTTAATCCCCGTTAATCCCCATTGTTTTCAAGATATGAATGTTCATATAATCACAATTTCGTTTCAACCCCGGGGTTGAATTGATTTTGACGCATGCGTAAAGCTTCATTGACGCATGCGTAATAGCTTCTGACGTTTCATAGCCGGGGTTGAAAATATGCATGTAATCGTAAATTTATTTCAACTCAGACAGGTGGATTGAAACTCACCCTGGGGCTGAAATCTCCCATGTAATGAGGCCCTAAATTTTGTATTACTGCATTATATGGCCTGCTGTGAAATTCTCCTAATTGATTTTTTTTCTTTTAATTCTGCTATAAAATATTAATCGGACCAACGCATTGTAACAACATAGCCTGCGCGCAGATCTCTTCCAGCGTAGATCGAGGCAGGTCATTTTCTTTCGCAGATGTTTTTATTGCAATTGATCATGGTCATCAGGGGCGCAAATTCAAAAATGTCTTGGGGCGCAAATTCAAAACTCAATCACAAAATAATAGAATAATAATGGAGCCCAAATCTATTTATATTTGCCTTGTTTCAATATAAAATGTAAGTTGTAACTTGTTTCAATATAAACATACTTAAATAAGAACCTTGACGTTCTTAAATTTCTAAGAGGCTTGACGTTCTTAAATTTCTAAGAATTTGAGACTGAAATTTTCTTAAATCTTCCGTAATTTTCTCCTAATTGACGTCGTGAAGCAATGGCAGAGGCAAAATTTGTGTCGGTTTTAAGCGCAAGGGACCCCAAATCTTGCCAAATTTTTGGATTGCGTCATTTTGAAGGCTTTTGTCAAAACATTTGTAGTCCATGAGCCGAGAGCTGAAAATAGGGGTTGTCACTACCACTTGGGGGGAATAACATTGGTTGTGATTTTCATG
>JAYJMH010046006.1:0-14299 GCA_036873815.1 Phacellophora camtschatica
TTAGCTTGAAAATGATGTTAAGATGACATCGAAACGTCGCTCATTATTATCGTTAATATTTATAATTAAATGTTAAATAATATTCTTATTCGAAACTTTTACTTATCACAATGAAATTGGTATCACACGGAAATTTATGTCGCATTACACATTCATATTTTAGTGCTTCTTAAATTGAATATTTGTTTACTTTTTCAGAAATTAAGAATTGGCATGTTTCGAGACATAACTGATTGCCAGGTAGTGCCTTTGCAATTATACTAGATAATAAGGACACCTTTCTCTAAACGTTCTACTGCTTGACTGAGGAATATTTCTTAGATTGTTTTAAATGGCAATGTTACCAATTTTTCTTCTTCGAACTATTGTAAAACCCTTGATTAGCAACCAATTAACTTGCTTGGTTTTGATGTTTCTGGCGACTGGCGATATGTGGAAACAACTGTTGAAGAAGTTTGTTCAATGTTTATCATTGCATCATTTACAATAATTAATAATGGAAGACTGTTTTACAACCATTTGATCTTTCGGAATCCTGGAGTCTATTTGTTTCCAGACACGAAACATAGTTATGGTATAGGGAGACTGTTTTTATTGTGGAAGTTTAAATGTAATCAATTGTATTCTCTGCTATAACGCAACAATAAGTATTGAAAGAGAGCTGAAATTGCAAAACTGTTTTTTGATATTTTGTCAAGATCTTTGGTCCTGTTTTGTTATGTTTCTCACAACAAATTCATAATTAAATAGCAACACCGGTTGAAGAACATTGAAAATAAACTTGGTTTTTATTTTACTTAACATTGTAACTATTGTAACTGTCACTGGTAATGACTAACTGCAGTTTCCAATAATTCGTGTATTACATTTCATATTTTCTTTGCAATTGGAAAAATATTTTGAGTTTTTCAACACATTTTCTATGCCATAAATTTAAAAGGTTTTTTTGAACACCAGTTTTAAACAACTTGCAAGAATTTCTGGATTTTCAATGAAAAACTAGTACAGTCCGTTTTTGTTAGGAAATATGGTTATTGGAGACTGTGACCGCAAAATGTTTTTTTGCGTCAACCTCCACAATATTCTGGCACATGACTAACAGTTCAAATACAATTGAATAGCAGCCCTATCGAATATGTACAAATTCCGCAAGTCCGTTTCAAACTCAATTTTATATTTTATTTGCATTAATTTACTTGGGAGACACAATGAAAACAAGCTAGTTAATTATTATGCTCAAGTTAGTTTTCGGAATGCTTTCCGAGAAGTCAATATTTTCCACACTGATTGAGCTTGGATTATATTTTCCGCCAATATTGAGTAACAGGCAATTCTAAAACATTTGAGGTCTAATGATTAATTTGGTTCGATATTTTTTCCATCAAATTATGTATCTGACTTTGAGCGCATGGCGTATTGAAAACAAGCAACAATCTGCGTTCTGGTCCTTACTCAAAATAAATGTTTCTCATTTGCCAAGTTAATTTGCAGTCTAAAAATTTGGTCACATTATGTTTACAAGGTTCTTAGAAATTTAGAAATTTAGAAATTTAGAAATTTTTAATTGTGACAACTTTTTTCCATTTCAATATTTTTTAGACTTAATTAATATGATAATAATTAATAAAGTTTGTCGTCCATGTTTACAGATTTTGTTATCAATGTGAAGTTTCTTTGCTTCCTTACTTTTCATTTTTTCCAGAAGGAAGAAGAAATTATGCATAGTTCTGACAATTGTGTTACATTTGAAAGACAAAGTTTATATTGTGTGCCAGTTCCTGGACAAAACTTTTGGGTGAAGAACGTATCTTTTCACAAAAACCAAGTCATTGGTGATTGTTGGGCAGTGTCACAAAGAAAAAAATTTCTTGTAAACTTCTCTTTGATAACTAGTGAATCTTTGTGGGGAAATTATTAAAATGATAATTGCTCTATAATCTTAACTAGTGGTGTAATAATTTATTAACAATTGAAAGTTTTCTTTGAGAAAACACAGATTGGTTATGATGGCAAAAAGGACGAGGACCGTCCGAAGCAATCTGACTGTGTAGGAAGGACTAAGAGACAAAGGGAAGATGAAATGGAATTTCAGTCTGATCATCATGTAGATTCAAATGTCGAGAATGGTAAGCTCTATTTTCATTATGATTTTACCGAATGTTAATAGAAGTTAATTGTTTCAAGAATTTTTCATCGTAAGTAAGAGAAGTTCAAATTTTAGACTAGCCGGTGAAAACTAAAAGCCCCCGAAAACTAAATAAAAAAAATGAGGAAAAACGAAATTGTTTATTTATTTTTTCAATTTTTGAATTTTTGACTTAGAGCCTGATCGCATGCTAATCTTATTTTTGAGTTAGAGCCTGATCGCATGCTAATTAGACTAACAAAATTGATTTTACGGAATGAATAAAATTTTGTGCATTAAGCTTTTACCTGTTATGCTTGCTCAAATATGTTTTGCTTAGTCAAAGATGTTACTCGCAATCTTAATCAATTTCGTTCCCGATATTGACGCGAGATGCTATTCATTTGTTTGAGCTAATGAATACTCAGAAAATCAAGATAGGTACCAGAGGGTATTTCCTTTTGAAATACTCTTGGGCATGGTGCATATTTTAAATTTGGGGGATGGGTTGCAAGGTATGATGCACATTTTGCATCAGCCTTCCCTACCACCTCTTGTTTCCTTAAAAGCATGAAAGGGTGACACGCTTCCAACAATGATTCAGTGTCAGAAAGTCATGCCAGCCTCCTCGCCACCCTCCGCACTCTCTAAAATCCAAAAATGTTAGATTTTGGAGTTTGAGGAAGAAAGGAACAAATTTCAAACATAATAAGACATGCAGCAACATAACTCCTAAAACATGTCGAAACGACAAATATTTTATGGTTGGAATACGATGGAGTACAGTAAAATGCCGCAAAGAGGAACCTTACGTTTTAGCAATCAGTGTGCAATGTGGTCTTGTTTTAAAGATTTCGATCTGTCACTTGATGGAATGATTGTGCCATAGTAGGGCTTTAAGCTAAGTAGAAAAGTACATTTTCCAGTTTTGTTGACTTGATTTCAGTCTGGTGGGTTCTTAATTTTGCAGGATGGAGGATGTAAATGATTTTTCTTTGATAATTCTTGCTGAAATGAATTTCTGTTTGGTTTCGAAATTAGTTTTTAAACGTGCGGGTCGACGGAGGAACCTTCAGTGAGGGTGGTAAAGGGGGGGGGGGGCTCCTGATCACGGATCACAAAATAAATTTAACCGAATTCACGACTCACTCTATGATAAAAACAAGACTCACTCTATGCATTGGCCTTAAATAAAAACGAAACTCTTTTAGGGGGTCTAGAATAAAAATAATACTCCATGCATGTGGGGAGGGGGGCTAAATGAAAACGAGACTCATTAACTCGAAATATTAAATATTACCAGATTTTATGGCTATGTATCTTTAATATGTAGGATATGTATGATCAGTCTCAGTTTCTCATGAGGAGACACGCATAGAAAGTAATTTAAAAAGTGTGGAAACCCCCCTTCAGACTGAGGCATTGGGGCATATCCCCTCATGCCCCCTCTCTGTTACTGGTATCCCTTGCCAGAAAACCGTATAAAAATCGATCAACCCAAAAGCCTGGTTTCCGTTTGATCTCTCCTGTCGCTTCCATCGCCGATAAATTGTCCTACCACCGGGGCGATACCAGCGACACCCTATTGCTGAGATAGAAAAATTCTATCTCAGCGACAGGAGCGACCCAATACTATTTAATGAAAACATGGATTTCAAAAATCAGCGATACCAAAGACATTCTGCTCATTTTTACTTGCTTGTTAAACCCTTTTGCTCTCTCATTTGATAATAATGGCTACAAGAGTCAGAGTCAGAGAAGAAGAAATTGTTGATTTTCCACATTTTATAGAAGAAGTGAGGAAGTTTGAAAGCTGCCAGCTGGCTCCTCTATTTGCAAATCTCTCTTTCCCAAAAATGGTATTTTATTTGGTTTATTCATTCTCTGCATCTTTGGAAAATCGCTACGATTAAAAAATTGCTGCAGCCTAAAAATTGCACGCTCGAACGGTCGAAGGTTGATATTTCTGTTTATTGGAGCCATTTTATTTTTCAAAAAATATTTCCTCAAAGGCACCTCATCGCTACAAAATTGAAACACCAAACAAATGAAAACTATTCAATCGCTCCCGTCAATTGTAAATGGTCTTACGATTGCAGCGACAGGAGCGACAGGAACGATCGAATGAAAACCAGCTTTTTTCTTACCAGATGGAATAAGGATATTTTGCAGAATTTCTCTATGATATAGTAAAAATGAAAATATGTTCAAACGAATCACGTTTTTTTACGCAATGAATCACGATTCACGAATTAAAATATCTTCAATTCACAGATCACGGACCTCCTGAAGGGCCCAATCACGGATCACGAAAAAACCCTTTACCACCCTCTTCAGCCTTTCTCCCCATTTTAAATTCAATTGCGCGTTTCATGCTGCCTACCACCCCCTCCATTTTTTTTGAAATTTTGGTCAAAACTGTCACACCCTCTACTTCAGTTACACGCACATATTACCACTACATTTACAAACACATTAGTACATTTTCCATTTTAAATTATTGGGAAGAGCAACTTAGAGATGCCTGGGAACCATATTTTCTCTCTGATAAGTGCTTTCATTTTAATGATACCCTGATGTCCTTTGTGTGCTAAACTGATCGCATGATCTTGAAGGTTCTTCAGAATAACGAATGTGTCCCTTTCAGCACGAGTCCGTTGTTTGTGATTGAAAGTTCTTCCTTTAACTTGGAAAATAGTAACAAATCTTGGATGTTTTTCCCTTGTTTGAACTTTTCAGATTTTAAAAACTTGTACCACGAATTTTTAGTAATTTTTTTCAGTGCTTGCATTGTTGCATCGTTGTTCATTTCTTTCAAGATATCCTCTGTCTTCATAGCGACAGGAGTGAGATTGCCAGATAGAAATTTTTAATGTTCTTCTGCTTGGTTATGTTTCGAATTGTGTGTTGAAACCGGATGTCGTGACATATAATAAGCTGGGTTGTCTTTGCCTGGTCTGAAAGTCCAGGAACGCAAATTCCATATTTCAATGCTGGCTGGAGGTCTTAATTTATCGTCGTTAAAAATCGTTTCCAATGCTTTGTGATCTGTGACAATATTAAACTGTCCTCCGTAAATATATACTATTTGAAATTTTTGGCAAGCCCACACGATGGCAAGAGCTTCCTTCTCAGTTTGTGAATATCGTCTTTCAACGTCTGATAAAGTACGACTAGCATATGCACAAACTTTTGTTGTAACTGATCCATCTGTTTCTGTTGTTTTCTGTATTAAAATTACCCCAAGGCCAACTGGGCTGGCATCAAAAATGATTTCAGTGTTTTTTTTGCTAGATTGAAATAAGCAACGACTGTATCCCTTGTAAACGATTGTTTCAGACTATCTATTGCTTGCTGATGTTTTCTTTCCCACGTCCAACGTGTAATTTTCTTTGTGAGATCTCACAGCGGTGCGGTGATCGTTGCAAAATCTTCAATAAACTTTGAAACATATGTAACCAAAAGTCATAAGTCATAATGAAACATAAGTCCCAAAAATGAGCGCAACTTTGATACGTTTTGAGGATTTGCAGCTTCTTTGATAGCTGTAATTTTTGACTCATCGGCCTGAATTCCTTGCCTGGAAGAGGTGTGTTCGAAAAATTTAAGCGAGTTTTGTAGAAAACACAATTCTTGCTATTAAGCCATTTAACCGATTGAATACTTTTGCAAGTGTTTCATCGTGTTCTTCGTCTTGTTGCATTTTGCCATATACGAGATGTCATTATTTCGGCAACCACGAATTCCGAGTAATGTGGTTTGAATTTTGTGTTGAAACACTTCTGCTGCCGAATTTACGTCCATGGTGAGGCGAGTGAACCGATAAAGGTTCTGGTGTGAGGCGAATGTTGTAATGCGTCTGCTTTCTTCGGCAAGTTCCAATCGGTGATATCCTTCGTTCAGATCAAGTTTAGAGAACACAGTTGCTCTATTAAATCGTGAATAATTTCTTCAACTGTGGTTTTTCGGGTGGTGTTTGCGAGTAATTGCCCGATTTGCTTGTCGCATATCGACGCATATACGAACTTCATTCGGATTGTGCGCCTTTGGAACGAACCCATGATGTCAGTCCTCTTGCTTCCTCTATGATTCCATTTGTTTCAAGTTATTCGAGAGCTTTGTCTAACAACTTGCGTATATGGAACGGTAATCGTCAAGCTGGCTGGGCGACTGGGTGAACATTTTCGTCAATGTGTAATTTAATTTTCATATCTTTGAGCTTTCCTACTCCTTTGAAAAGATTTGGATATTATTTAATTAGCTGTGTTGATGTGTCACTTGATGTGGGATCCTGTTGTTCAGGTTTTATTTGTTTTGTTGATGGATTTTGCATCAATGTATCAATCTGCACTCTGTCGATGGTAATCTTTAGCAGGGCAAGCTTGGTTGCAGTCTTGTAGCTCAGCAAGTTACCAGAGGAGTGTCTTGGGACATAAAACGTTCAAATGTTTCTTTGTCTCGATCACGGTCTCGAATTTTTCAAGAATTTCAACTAGCGATTTTGTAACCTCCAGTGATTGGCTCAACGTTGCTTTGTCGATTATGTTTATGTTGGCACCACTGTCAATCATCATTTCAACTTTGTGATTATGAAGTTGAACTTTGACTTTGGGTGGTGAGATTGTTGAGGCATTGCCATGTACCCCATATATAAGCTCTGAATTTGATTTAGAGGATATTGATGATGATGATTTCCCATTTTTCTTGCAAAGGCGTTGCTTTCACAGCACGGACTCGCTTTCGACTGCTTTCTGGGAATTTTGCGAACCATTTCTGCAAACATTCTGAAAATGATTATTGTTACCACAGGTACGGCATGTTTTCCCTCTGACGGGACAGGATTGTTATTCGAAATGTAAATGGGCTTTTCCACGATTAAAACATTTCTTGCCAGTTTTTGCTGTGTTTGTGCGTGCTTTGAAATTCTGCACCCTCTTTCTATGTTTTTTAGCGAAATAAGTACTTTTCAAACTCTTTGGTTGAATGTTTTTGGAAAAATGTTTTTCTTTGGTTGAAAACTCTTGGTCAGCTCCTTAGTGGATTTCCTTAAATCATCAACTGTATCGGCCAAAGTTTTTAAAATTTGAAACGTGTCTCCCCCCGACGAAGTGAAAAAACAAAGCTCTTTATCGCTTGGCATCGATGATTTCCATTGCTCCTTTGAAGATTTGTAAAATGTTCTTAATAATCTTTCCATCCTTTGCCAGTGTTTGGTGATGCTTTGCCAATGTTTGGTGATGCCAGTGTGGGTTGAAGGGTGGAAAGTATAGGCCTTGATTGCTAGTCATAATGCAAATATTTGGTTGATTTCCTCGTATAGGAATAGGAGTAATTCATAGAAATACGAAATTTCTTTTTTTCATATTGCAATTCTATTCCACCCGCTCACTCTACAACTCACTTGCCTCCACTCCCGTGCTCTCTATTTAAATTGTTCAATCACATGATGATTTTACGTGATGACTATATTACAGTTGTTATGACTTTGCATCTAACCAATCATTGGCCTCCATTTTTGTTGATATTCTAGTCAAAGTTTTGGCTTTTCTCGCTGCCTTGCTCTTTCTGTGGGAAAAATGGGGTAAGACCACTCACCATGTTTAGCTCAGGGACAATAACCAAATTTTAAATTCTAATTTCGTAGTACATTTAGAAGAAAACTACCAGATGATGGTGGAAGTTTTCCTTCAAAGTTGCTGCTGGTAATTTTCCTTCAAAAGAGGTGTTGATGCATATTTATGAACGATTTTGTCTTGATCAATTGGCGTTGAGACACCATTTTGCACATTAGTTTTTGCACGAGAGTTGCAATACTTCCCTGCCACGTCGTTGAACTCTAGCGGCAACCTGTTGGTAGACGCTATTGATAGAGGCACAAGGAAATTGTACAGTCGCTGTTAAAGATGTGAAAAAGCAATGCTTTGAAGGTTGCATCGTAAAATAAACTGAAGAACTGAAAAAAAATCTGCAGAGGTCTGATTCCGCCTCCCCCCCATCCCCCTTATAGTGAAGCTTCCTAGACTCATTTGATATTTCTGTTTCTTTTGAATTTGGATAATTCAGAATGAAAAAGCAGTACTCTTCCTTTGATCCATATCTACTCTCAACTTTGATGAAAGATGTTGCGCAAATTTCTTAACAATACAATGTTTCAGAAGATTTCCGACAAAGTTCTGATTATCTCAAAAATTCCGACAACAGGGTTAGCAATTGCCCACCATGCCACTGCGAAATTGTTGCTTGCCAAATTCAGGTCGCTGTTCACCAGTTGTTCAAAGTGGGATGAATTTTTACGTTAAATCCGAAAAATTTAATATTCTAATGAGAATTTTCACCTAGGATATTCCTTTGCAGGGTTTCAATTAGACTTGCTCCAAGTCTGTCTCTTCAGTCAGTAAAACGAGTATATTAAAAAGTCTAGGTTTCAATCAAAAGAATCAAAATCCAAAGAGTCTTTTATTTAACAGAAGTCGTCTTCCGCAAAAAATCTCGCTTGGACCAACTAGCTAACCATATAAAATGCCTGCGTATACCCATTATATTTTTTATTATATTGGCCCATAAATCCTCTGCGCAGCTCTGAGTATAGGGGTAGTGTAGGTACTAGCCATATTGCAATAAGTTCAGCAACTGCCAAGCGTTTTTTCAGCCTCGAAGAAGGTAAAACAACAATCTGGTCCAAGATTAGAAACAGATTTTGCTGTCACTTGATGCCTTTGCTAAATCATCCAATGACCTGACAAACATTTTCCTTGAATCCTTCTTTTTTAGTAAATCGTTCATATGTAGATCGAACAGACTCGTCCCAATTTTACCAGATATGCATATGCGATTAGATGTAAAGTGGGAAGATAGACTGTTTATGTTGAAATTATCTAAAGAAATATTACTGGTTAAAATCCTGCGATGTTTTTCTGACGAAACATATATTTTCCGTTCAAAACCAAGCTTTTTTTTAAACAATTTGTTTTTTCTCCAGAAAAACCTGGTTTTTTCTAGAAAAACTAGGTTTTGAATAAGAATGTTATGTTTTTAACATTTAATTATAAATATTAATGATAGTAATGAGCGACGTTTCGATGTCATCTGTACAACATTTTCAAGCTAAATGAAATAAAAGACGTTGTTTGTATACATAGAAAAATAAACAATAGAGGGATTTTTTTATCACTAATGGTGAGAATTTTGCCGGTTCAGATGATTGGCGCCAAAAAAGACTAAGTGAACAATTTGGCGGCGTTGGAATCTGACTGCGTGTTCAATTTTGGCTTCAAATCTTTAATGAACAACATTTCAGAGATTGGACAATCTGTTTTCCCTCGACATTTGCGAGGTTTTCCCCAGAAAAATAACGAAAAACCTTGGTTTTTCTCAGATAATCCTAGTTTTTCTCAGATAAACCTAGTTTATCTCAGGAGAAATGTGTAAGTACAGTTATATCTATATATTCCAAATTTCCGTTATATGGTCAAACCCCTCTACCAACAAAGGAGAAACGTTTGTCCCAAAGATGTTCGTTATATCATATAAAGGTTGTGCTGTGCCTATATCTAAACTTTACAGCATTTGGTTGTGGACCTCACTTTCTCCCAATTTTTTGGCTGAGAGATGTTTTTCTATATCTTAAATGCCGGAGGGGGGTATCAACACTAGGCATTGCATTTGGTAAAAGGTAGTCAAAGATTGTTCAATGTTGCGTTATTCACACGGATGGCAAAATTTTTAGGAAGGATTCTAAATCTAAATACCATAGGAAACAAATAAAAACCTATATTCTCTGAGAAAATCTATGTTTTTCTGTAGGAAAACTTGGTTTTTCCCAGAAAAACCTAGTTTTTCAAGATACTTAGACTTTCTGTAGAAAATCTTAGTTTTTCTGATAAAATCTTGCTTTTTCTTTAGATGTGATGATAAATGAAAACAGAAAGTAGTTGCTGACATTCATCATCACATATAGAGAAGATATGTTTCCTAGAGTATCTCCAAATATTGTCGATGATGGCAGTTTACATTGCCAGCTGCGTATGGAAAGCGGGTGTCACCATAATTAGAAAAACCATTCCGTTCCGTTCTATTCCTTATCCACATCTATATAACTTTAATCTTTTATATATATATATATATATATATACGACACAATACAATTAAGTACATGGTCAAAAACTAAATCTAAGCGTAACAGCAAATTAATTCAAGTATAACTAATTGAGAAAAAAAAATATCAAGAAAAATGCATGATTCATGGGTTACTCGTTTTTCATAAATTGCGTGCAGGTAATTAGAAAATATGGATAGAAAGTGGTCATCTTCGTTTGAGAAAAGGAATATCAGTTTTTGCTTATTAGAAGGTACGTCTTGAAATTTTGGGTAGAATTGTGAAACTGTGTTAATTAAAATTTTTCTTTCCGTTGTATAAGTTTTACGGGATAGTATATAGTGGGTTTCATCTTCTAAGACATTTAGACAATCTCTACAGAAAGATTTTCTTCTATCAATTGGAGGACTTTGGTGTCTTCCTTTCTCTATTGCAAGACCGTGACCTGTTGGTGTTAGTTTAGTCATTGTTTGCCTATGTTTTCTATTTGTTATTTGTGCTTGTTTCCTTGAATACTGTTTGAATAACTGTCCAAACGTTTGAATAACTGTCATAAAGTTGTCAAACACTTCTGCTAAAACGTCAGCAATCTCTACATCTTCATTATTCAATTAAATTAATTCAAAATTCTCATGATTTGCTTTGCTTCAGTGGGATGTTTGAATGGGATAAATGGAATTGGGAAATAAAAAAATCAATGCAGGCAGTACATTATAAGTTTTGTTTAAAAATCATAAACTTTTAGCAAAGCCGGGACCAAAATTAGAATTTTAACCTCTTATTCTTTCTAGTAGAGTTTCAAAATTTTCAATGCAGACAGAAGTACCACCGCCACCGGGCTCAAAATTGTCTGTCTTCTTGTATAGAAACACAAAATTATTCCTTTATCCTCTGTTGGGGTTTTTCTTTCCTTTTCGTTTTTTCTGGGTTATTTTTTTAGGCTTTCTCGTTCATTTCTAGTTATTTTTTTATAAAAAGAGACTTTAGTCAAGTCCACTCCTTTTTTAAGGTCTGGGGTCTTAGGGTCTAGGGTCTAGGGTCTTGTGATCTTGTGATCCAGTTAAGAGTGTCCCTGCTTTAATGCCTTTATCTTTCCTATATTAAACATTTAGAGAAGACAGTGTTGCAAACAGCAATAATATGAAATGTTTGCAATTTCTTGAATTTTTTGTCCCCAATATTTATTGTTGTTGTAATCTTTGTAATGTCGACATACTTTTCATGAACAATGGTAATGATCAATGGAGGTTTTTGGCTTACCTTCTGTCTTGGCGGGAAAATGCGTGAACCCTTTTCATGCTACTTTCCGAACATATTCATGCTACTCTCCGCGTTGTATTTAAAGAGAATTAAATTGCTCTTTATAAAATCAGTTCTAAAAAAACAGCAACATTCACCATCTCTAATCGAAATAATGTTCTACTCACCAAGCGAATCTATTCGAAGAAGGAAATGCCAAATGAATTTTAATTGCAACTGATATAACAGTATTATATATATATAAACTTTGCTTAAAGATCTGAAAATTTCTCAAAACCACTCGTTCGTATTTCGCAAATCGCATCGGAATCTATTGTCCGCCAGCCATTCGGATGCGAACGTTCGCAAATTACATCCAAGGGTTCGCATGCGAATTTGAAGCGTTCGGAAGTTTTGCTTTTCATCCGAATCAAATTGTGAATCAAAAACTTCCGGATAAAATCATCCAATCAAAATCATACATAATCATATTGAATTGAGATTTCTTGACATCTCTCTGGGATTATATCTTTGACTGTTGAATGGCCTAATTGATAGATGAAAGCAATTGACTGATGAGAGTTAACAATGGCCAGGTATCACAATGCCACATACAGACGTTCTGCTGGAGTGATGGGCTCTCTTTTCGTCAGATTTTACGATAAGAGGAACTATCCATTTTGTCTTGAAGCTTTAGATGGAAAGCATGTTGCCATTAAACAGCCAATGAACTCGGGTTCAGAACAGTTTAATTTTAAACCATTTTTTAGTGTTCTCTTGTTTGCACTTGCTGATCGTGAATATAGATTTTTATATGTAGATGTTGGTGCAAGTGGACGCAATGGAGACGTATTTGACAGGTCAACATTAAAGAAAGGTATGGACAACAATTCATTGAATTTCCCAGCTGCTGAAGTATTGGAGGGTACTGACCTGAAACTTTATTATCACATTATTGGTGATGATGCCTTCCCACTACGGATTGACCTCATGAAACCATATCCATACAGGCAATTGGATAAAGATCAACACATTTTTAATTATCGCTTCTAAAGAGCAAGGCGCATTGTTGAAAATGCTTTTGGCATCCTTGCTAACAGGTTTCGAGTGTTCCTAAGTAAGATAATGCTTGAACCAGACAAAGGTAAAAAGATCATTTTGGCTGCATGCTGTCTTCACAATATGCTCATAGAAAAGCAGTCAACCTATGCAGCAAATGTATTTGACACAGAAGTTGGTGAACACAAGCAGCTTGTTCCTGGTGCATGGAGACAGGATCCACTCCTAACAGATGCAGATAAACCAGACATCGGAATTTCTCACTGAGTGTAAAAGAACAAAGTCATTAACTGAAGACATATTCTACATCGAGCATTGGTTCTGTACCCTGGCAGAACAAAAGAATAGGCTCACTATATTTTTAATGCCATAATGTCGCCTTGTCCGGGCACTTCTTTAATTTGAGAAAAAGAAAAAGTCTTGTGTCTTTAAGTTGCATTATGTTGGCCTTAAATTAAAACAACGTTGGCTGACAATGGTTAACTTGGGTGCCAAATACCCAATTTCTGAACCAAAGTTTGGTACCTGCAAGTTTGTTATTGATCCAGATTGACGATTTATAAGATACTTGTCAAGAAACTGAGGTTTTTCTGTCAACCACTTGATTCTTTTTGTCACTTTTGGTCTGGCACTTCTACTTGCATAAGGTTTTTTGCTTCTGACATACTGGGTGCGCAACGAAGTTATCCTTTTTTGTACATCTTTAACTAAAAGAGATATAGTTTCGGAAAATTGCAACCAAGCTGGTTGATAAGATGGGTTGAATTGTTTATATTTTTAGACAGGAAAATTAATGGTAAAAAAAATGTTTAGTGTTTGCCTATGTGGTGTACCCAGCTGCTAATATTCGGCATACAAAATTTTAGATTCCAGGACAATGCAATAAAATGAAATAGGCCTACAATATTTTGTTATCAGTAAATAGTATTATGGAGTACTCAGTATGGCCTAAATTAATTTTAAAAATTATAACCTATAAATTTATAATATAGGCTAGCAAGCCATTAAAATGAGTTATTAAATAAAAAATGGACATTCAACCCATTGTAATTTTTTTATTTATTAGCTTATTTTAATAGCACAGACAAACAGAAATGCTTTGTTTGGTTCATTCATCATTCATATAAGAAAAGAAACGACATCATACTCAAAACTCTCACTTCTCATCTCTAGTCTCTATGCAATCTCTCCCAGTGCTGCAGCTTTTTCGTTTCTGTTACTGTATTCAGGAGTTGAAATAGCAAACAGGGAAGGCCTTTCCTGCCACATCTCAACCAACACATCCTCTTTTTCTTGAGACCAAAAAACAACAGAATCAACTACTGCTTCTGCTTCAGTCATTTTCGTTTTCTTGTCTGTCTCTTGCAGAGCATGTGCCTTTTTACTGAACGCTGATTGGTACTTCCAATGATATCTCAAAGATTTTTATCGTCGAGTGCCGCAGACAGCACGACTTTTGTTTTTGTCGTCATCGAAAATCTGAAAAATTGTCGCTGACGACAAAAATCTTTGGTTTTTGCTTGCCGCACATTGCACGATTTTTGTCTCAAAAACAAAAATCGCGTGTATCGCCGATAAAAAAGGAAATGCAACACTGCGTGGGTGAGTCTGCACCGGGAAAGTGCTTTTGAAAATTTTGAAAAAGAAGCCGACGGTATGAATTGTGCAAAAAAGAGTAAACCCATTTTGCTGGCTGGAGCTCCTGCTCACTTAAGGGATAGTGCTCTTTCCACAGTCGAAAAGAGGTGTTTTCTGCTTACAATTCTGATTAAGACAAATTA
>JAYJMH010046017.1:0-14298 GCA_036873815.1 Phacellophora camtschatica
CGCGACACTATATGCATTTATAAGCTTCAGTTTCATTTTCATCATCGGCATGTGCATATCAATTAATGGAAACTGTTATATATATATATCTATAAAATTATATAATGTAATACATATATATATCTATATAATGTGCAAGAAATGTCTGCCTTTTTGCATTCATTTCTCTACAGTATACATTTTTAAATTACACCAAACAACGAATGAATGCATTGGAGTTTCCAAGAACTCATTCCTCGTTCATCTGCAACCAAAATGACAAAACTACGTGAACACCTCGAATTCTCTATAACGTTATTTAAAAATGTATATACAGTATATAAAAATGTATGTAGATTTCTCATCTCATAGCTGGGAAGTTAATACAATTCTCATCAAAAAGCGTTGAATACATACCACTTTGATCGGCAAAAAAGGCTTCAGACGAATGCGAAAACTACTAGTGCTTTGCTGGCAGCTACTAGTTAAACATTTAATTAAAATTATGTGTCATTCTTTTTATAAGGAGCACCATTCATGGCGTCGTTATTATAATTGTCATCATCAATTTACTTACAAATGGCATATAAAAACAAATAGCAAAAAATGTGAAGCATAATAAATCTTGAGAAATCTCGTCCCTAACTGCCGATACTAAAGTTCATTAACGGGCAGTCGAGATAGCGGATGTTAACTGAGCATGTATACTTACCAAATTTTGTTGCTGGTTTCCCTTTAATTTCATGAATTTCCTATTGATCTTCAAATCTTTCAGCATTTCTTTGTCCTTCTTATCTTTCGCTTTTTTCTCGGCATGCTCCTTTCTGCTAGCTGCCAGAGTAGACACAAGAACTTGCCACTGATGCCTGGTAGTGGCACCGAGGTACAAGGCATCCAAGTTGTCCTCAAGTTTCTCACTATCATTTTCAAAGCAAGGCACACCTTCAAACATACTGCTGTTGTTTGATTCAGAACACATTGATTGCTCGTCGTCATCAAGTGGAAGTCCTTCCTGCAAATGAAAATGAACAGATTTCGTCATAATTTTTACATGCCTTTAGGCCTTACGTGTTCATGGCGCGGCTAAAGTACATTGTCAACAGTTTCCCCTGCATTGCCCACTATTTGAAGCAAAACGTAAATAACTCTTTTGGCAGCTTCCAGAATTATTTGAAATTCTAGTCGACAAAAACTTGACTTAACAGAAACTTTGCAACCTTTTATTATGCGGTAGCTCAGAATTTAGCACAGCCATTGAACAAGTGATGCTCAAAGCTACGATTTCTTATGAAAAAGCAACAGGACATTTAATGAAACGTAGTCCCCTGCAGCCAGTCCCTCTTGTTTTTGTAATTTTGTATCATTTAAATGTAAATTCAGTAAGTACCAAGCCTATCATAGTGGAGACCCAACGGCCTAGGTATATCTCCACAAATGGTTGGCACAGATTAATATTGATTGAGGTAGCGAAATATTCAATAGGCATGTCAGATATTGATGAAATGATACTAAACACAGGTGCGCTTCTATGGAAGGAGCTCCCAAAATCTATTAAAACTATTTCTAAACCGACTAGATTCTATAAAACTTAAAAAAAAACTGATAATCTCTAAATACTAATCAAAACCAGTGTTACAACTTTACAACATTATTAAAACCAAATTTCCCTTGGGATGTTTGTGTAGAATGCAATTTTTATATCTAATTTTACTATATCCATTTATATGTAAACTTTTTGCATTCTCGAATAAAAATGACGATGATGATGAATGTAAACAGTGAAAGAATAAATAACATTAATGTTTTCAAAATTTTAAGGGTGGTTTATATAATAAAATCTATATTAAGGAAGTTTAGGTCTTCCAGCATTCCATCAGCATAGAGCTCTACAAAAATGTTTCGCTGCATTTTTGTTGTTGTATTTGTCTTCCCACCTTTGCAAACGCGCAAAAAACAATTCATCAGAAATTTCGTGATGGTCCCAGCTGGTGCAAAATTACCTTCTTGGGCTTCTGCCACAGGGAAACCACATCTGCTGTTAATTGACGATTCTCTTGCAGTAAAATTTCTTGTTATTTACAGTTTATTTTTGTTTTTGTAAATTATTTCTGCCCGCTTTCGGTAGATCAATCTACTGCCAGTTTTCGGCCCTTTTATCTCGCATACAATTGTTCTCTCAATATTCCCAAAAAAATACTAATTTTCTTTATCAATAGAAATATATACAATAAAACTCATGAACAATGGAACAAACGGTATTCTTAGACTTAATACACTTAGTGAATTATAGTTACCATTTAACAAATACGATCTCCAACCCAAAGTACCACTTAAACGAAGGATGTTGACACCTCCAAAAGAACCTCAAAATCTCGTATGTATTTACCCCGATAATTTATCAGTTCTGTTGATTATCAATAGACCACAATATCAGTCATGGGTACTGAAAATAAAGAATATCTTCGAACTCTTTACTGCCTAGAAGTCACATGTATAGCAACATAACATATATATAATGATTGTATGACAACGGCGTACCTTTTTCTTCTTCAAAATGCTGAAAAACTTTTCGAGCTGCAAGAAAAACAAAAAAAGGAATAAACACAAGTTTCGCACATAGAAACAAACAACATCCTATATGTTCTTGAAAAAGTTTTATTGTTACAATCAGGTATTTCTGAAAAAACGCTCAGTATGAAACCAATGCATTGCAAGACAAAATTACAAGTGAATTTTCAAAAGTACGACAATTCATATTTTCTTTGCATTTAATAAAATTTTACGATAGCGTATCATATGCAAATCGTTCCCATAATTAATTAAATTTATCTATTTGTAGAATACCAGTAACTACTACAGTGGGTATATTATAAATGGAAAAATAAAATAAAATGTATTCTACACGACCCAAGAAAAGCAAAGCTTCACCAAGCATTACTAAGCCTGGGCCGTAAATTAAAATGTAAAGTAACAAAAATTATTATATTGTCTAAATATATATATGATAACATGAATAAATAGCAGCAACAATTAAGCAAATATACAACAATGCTAGTAACAATAGCGGAAATATCATATTGAAGAGGTGAATAAACAGTCTGGAGCAAAATTATGGCCACTTTGCTCTATTATTTCAGTATTTAGCAATGAACCAATTTTTTTAGTTTCTTACAAAACGCTTTAAGGTTTGAGGTTGATCTGAAGGATAATGGTAGATTATTCCAAAGTCGAGCTCCAACATTACGTAGGTTTTGCATCCCCAGCATTTTTTGAATTTGTGTACTTTATAGTTATACTTTTGTCTTGTTTCATATTTATATGAGTGTGCATATGTTTCAAAATAGTTTTGAAATACAGCAGGAAGTTGCTTTTTGTTATAGTGTAGATGATGCATAAATTTTCATCATAACTAAAACGTTATTCGATACCTCTGAATGCCACTTTCAAAGCAGAGTAAAATCGCTATGCCAAAGCAATACAAAGCGTATTGGATAGTTTTTGAGCCAACATTGATCTTGTATGAAAAGCTATCTATTTTGCTATTGTTTTTGCAGCCAAGTTGGGCAGATCTCTCCCCGAAGAGCCTTTTCGACACCCCCCCCCCCCAATCCTTCGTGCAAAGCTCCGCCCTTCCATAATAAATCCAGTATTGTGTGTACGTGGTAGTTGCCCAGCTATCGCCAAAGCGACAGCTGAATGATTGAGTCAAATCTCAAAAGCAAACAAATACTAAATTCAGACAAAATTCTAACAGCTACACCCAAGCAGATTTCAATTGAAACGGCTCATCAGTTAAAAATATTGAATGGCATACCCTTGTTCTATCGACGACGTGCAAGTAATATGAGACCCCTTTTCCAGTCCACGAAACTGAGTCCGCTTGATTCCTTGGTTTTATCTCAGTAACTTTCATCATGGCTCCAAGCTCTAAAAAAAATTCAAACTAGTGACTTGAAAGAAAATATGTTCAGGCACCGTGCTCATCTCTACTTGGTAATTAGATATTATAGTGGATATGCGGGTAGACAACATCTCTAGATGTATGACAGAAAACAATTGTAAATTTCGTTCTTGAAAAAGTATTTTGAAACGTGTATTCTAAGAACAAATATTATTTGTCATAAATTTGGGGATAGCCTGTGACCTTGTGACCTGTGACCTTTCTGAAATGTTCTTGCATTGACCTTTCTACCTCGATTCACTTTTGCTGCAAAAAACAGTTCACCTCCTAAAACAATTGGCAGAAAAATCCTACCTAACATGACAAACTATTTTTTCAAAGAACAAACTTAAATTCAAACATGACATTAATAGTTGATATAAATATTACAATTTGGTGACACATTAATGCTAAAAACTGAAATAACTTTCAAATAAGATGAGATGTCATGAAACGAATATTGTCTATGTTTAAACAACTAATTTTCTGAATTAAGAAATTAGGGGCTTGTGTGTCTGCCTAAGAATGACATCGATGGGCCTGTTCATATGGAGTCAAGATACCCATCAGAAATACATAAGCGTGAAAATGAAGACTTTGCTATGAAGTATGCACAATCTTTTTGTATGTGCATTGCACAATGATCTCAATGAAAACAAACAACAAAAGTTATATAAATTGTACATTGAACATAATATTGCACATAATATTGAGTATAATATTGCACAAAGTATAATATATACAATATATATATATATAAGTGATGTGTGATTTTAAGTTTCAAGTTTTTCCGTTTGCTGTTTTGAAACTTTTTACTGGTTGCAGATATAGTTTGCACAATTTGCAGCGTGTTTTGTGGCATAAAAAAGTCCACAATTTGGTGACGTTTATGGTTGGTGCAAATGTGAATTTGGCTCTTGTTAAAATTGAAGAAAGGTTTGGGGGTTGTTTTAATGCTAGGACAGGTTTAGGGCCTCAAGGAAAAGAAGATGTTATCCCACTTGTCACAGCATACTACCCAAGCCTGAATCAAAACACATCACCCAAACGATTTCAAATTTATTCAAAAGAATCAACGATCCAGAAACAAAAAAGAAATTCAACGAAGCTAAACCTGTCCTAGCATTAAACCAACCCCCTGCTTATGTTCACTTATCAAACTGACTTCATAAAAGTTCTGATTATATTTAGGGGGTAGATTCAAAGCGTAAAAAATAGCTTTAAAAGTCTGGCATATTTATTACTCATTTACAGATTTATTAAATATATTTAACGTGTGGCCCGAAAATACACATCGTCATTCTCCGAAAAAAAACGTGATTAACTAATATTCCTAATATTCAAGACTAATATTCCAAAAAACAATCCAAAATAAAATAAATAGACAAGAAACAAACCTGACAAGTTCCGGTTATTAAATTTGAAATTCATTGGACAAAACTCCCTGGACGAAACAACTTTGGCTCCTGGAAAAAAAATTACACAACTAAAAAGTGTTTTGTTTATCGGGGCAATCATCATAAGCTAATACAAATGAAAATAATAGCTACAGCTAAAAATATCTCAATTTCAAATTAATGAATTAACGCTAAAAAAAATAGTCCGAGATATAGTAAGGACAAACTTAAAAAAGTGTAAATTTTTTCCCCAGACATTGTGAAATTGTGTTGAATTTCATGCCAGTCATCACAAGCTTTATAAATATCTCAACAAGAAATTAATTATTTGGAGCTAAAAAATAGTCCGACATGTGATAAATGTAATGTCAAACTTAAAAAATGTAAATTTCCCCCCTCCCCAGAAATTGTGAAATTGCGTTAAATTTTAAGCCAGTCATCACAAGCTTCATAAATATCTCAACAACAAGCTAATTATTTAGAGTAAATTATAATCATATCCATATAACAATGTCATTGATTTTGAAAGATTGTAAGATTTTTAAAAGATAGACTAACTTCAAAAACAAGCGCTGGTCATTTAAAAGAAGATATACAGTAGATCTCGCTGCCCTGGACGACGAGTCAGCTTACGCTAGAGGGAAACTATAGCTTGCCTTTCTCGTTCATCTAAAGCAAGTAACTTGCTCTCCTCAAACTCTGCGAGTTGTTCGTTTGTTGCCAATCCGTGGAGAAAAACCTTGTATTCTAAAAACGAGAAATTCCTTGTTCCCCAGCTAAAAGAACATAAAGCCAGCTAAGCACAACGTAACTTTGAAAGCCATTGAAACTTTTTATCCTTACGATTTTATCAAAACTCTGGAAGCTCCATCACAACTACAAGATAATCAACAACCAGCAGTGAATTTTCTCAAAAGCACAATATACAAGAGGATAATTGCATACTTCTTCCCAAATTTATAAATATCAACAAACTCCATTGTTAGTGACTCTTTCCATCATATAATTAAATATGGGCAGGTGTTTTTCAGAGATTAAAATCTAACGATGACATAAATCAAAACTAAATTATTCACAAAACTTTTTTCGGGAAGGGACATCAAGCAAAATAACTCTGGAGACAATGTTTATACTTCAACAAAGCAATTATCTTTTGAAAGGTTCCATGGAGCAAGTTGCGATAATCAAGTATATAAATGTCTAAAAAGAAGAGACCATGGCAATGCAACTATTACACTTGAAAGTGAATTCCAATAAGTATCTTAGAGAAACTAACTTTCAGAAAATATCTCATTCACAAGTAACTCGCGGCCTCCCAGATCATGGTGTAGAAAAATACAACATTTCTAGATATCCCTCAAGTATAGATGATACACTTTAGGTACAAAAGCTGGTTTTATGACTGACCCGCTTGCAAATCGATAAAAACTTAAGTACGCAAGGCCAACTGCTTTGTCTAAGGCAACCGGAAAGCTCCTTTTTCGCTAGCTGCTACCATGGCGCGCAGATGAGCGCTTTCTCTGGTTTGATAGTCTCTTGCTGAGTTGGTACTCATTTGCCGGCTACAACAGGACAGACAGCTGAGTTAGCTTTAAGTCTTTTAATTAGAAGTTCTCGAATCCACACTCTCACGGGGAGTTTTCTTCCGAAATACAGTGCATTGACCATTTGGCCACTCGATCCGGTAAAGTCAATGCAAAAAAACATTAAATTTCCAATATAACATACATATCGTCAATCATACATTATAAGCACTAGCCATCACCTGCCTCGTATCACTCGCTCTTTTTATGTGTTTTGTTCATCGCATATGTCGAAAGTATGCTTCAAATATGAAACATTCCTTATTTAAATAGGACGACTGACTTGGACGGAGTGTACCAAGTCTTTTTCAAAAACATGTTGTACGTAATCTAATGCGTATAAACTTTAGGGTAATTTTTGACGTCAAAAATTTCAAGTTCTACGTGCGGATATATGGTTAAACTGGCGTATATAATGGCCAAACATAGTTTTCCTTCAGAAAGGCAAACATATTCTCATATTCAAATATAGGTTTAAGGGGCTGATTATGTTGCAGTTTTTAGCTAAGGCTGAGATTTTTCGTGACTAGCCTAGATGCGATTTAATATAAATTTAAAACGTTCACAACCAAAACACTCAAGGAAACGTTATCTTCCTGCTTCCTCTCAAATCTTTACTTCAGTTACCTGCTTAAAAAGTGGACCCTATACAGTAAAGCCCCGCAAACAAGAACAGTAAGAACTAGTAATACTGAAATCAAGTAACCAAAAAATGTCAGATCAGCATTTCAGGCTATTCAAGTGACAGTGATAACAACATAAACTAAGACACTAAATATACCAGTAACATTTCCTCACGTGGCAATTATATAGCCTCAGTAAGAACATACTGCACACTAACCCCGGATTTTACTGTCATTGATTAAGGATAATAGATCGTTCGATGTTCGATTTTATATCACGTCATACGTTATGCAAGTATGATTTCATATGCAAAACACAGCGCAGGTGTGCACACTTTTGGCTGCGCAAAACAATGCGACCTTCCTAAGGCTAAAAGTTTTGACTTCCTTATAGCAGTGGCGTAAACATGCTTTTGATTGACATGAAACAGATATGAAAGCACGCATGCTTTATTATTTACGACTCTCTAGTATATTATCAGCTGATTTTTTCGTTGATGAGGAAACTGATATAACAATTTCGTCCGTACGTTCCATGTCGGCAGATGTTTAACGAGAGTTAACAGGAAAAGGTTTCTTGTAATACAGTTATAAGATTTATAAAATTACGAAAGGCACCTCGGTTCACTAGATCTGCAAGTGATGAACTATTATTAAAATTAAGAAAGACAAAATAAGTAACGGCTGGCAATCGTGCTTTTGTAAATGTTGCTCCTATCCTTTGGAACAGACTTTCCTATTTGGTTAGAGCATGTAACACTGTCGAAACGTTCAAAATTTGTTTGGAGACCTATCTATTCAAACAGTATTTTATTGACTAGAATTTATTTTTACTTTTGCCTATGAGCCCTGTGGATATATGGCGCAATTAAAATGCTTTTATTATTTATTTATATATTAAAGATCAGATATTTAAAGGAAGCTACAATGAGTCATGATTTGAAGCAAATAACTTCTTCGTTAAAACATTGAAACAACTAATAATGCCATCTTTTAATTAAACAACTAGTGCTTTATGTCCACTAAATAATAGTGTAGAAGATGCACTTCTTTCTGCTCTGCCATGCTCAATGATGCGTAGAGATGCAGTTTTCTCGACACTGTTTAAACGCAACATTAAAAAACCATTGAATATGAAATCTTTCAAATATCAAGCAGTTGGCTACTATTTTATATATGATCATGATATATTACCATTCCAATCTAATAAAAACACTATTGAAAATACAATAAACTTTATCAAGTCCTCAAAACGTTTTATGGGATTTTTCGTTTAGAATTAAACATATATAAATTGATTGTTTTCCTCGCTTGCGTTGCCCTCTGTAACTTTTTAAACTTCATACGTTTTTCTTCAAGAGAGCAACTACTGACATAGATGCTTTGCACACTTTGAAACTGAGTCAGCAGGGCTTGGGAAAATTGTTTTTCTTCACGGCAGCAGAGTATTGAGCAGAAACATTCCTGCCAGAGGCAAATATTTTTTTCTTTCCAAAATGTATTAATTCATTTGTAAAAAAAATAGCTGATGGAGAGAATTAATTTATAAAAGATAACACAACATCATTATGAGCCATTTTCACCAGAGGTAATGTTTATTTAAATTATATTACATATCAATAGTATACATAACTGGGTGAGTCATATATACTATGATTATGCATACCAAATACTGCAATATCCATAACATCATACAAACCTTCTTTGAGTCCTTGGAACCGCAGTTTAAGCTGATGATTTACTTTTGGTCCAAATGCAAAATTGTTGACAAAAATAACACTGTAAATAAATATAAAAGTAAGAGCAATGAAAACAAGACAAACGTTCCTCAAGTTATATGCAGCAACAAACTGAAAGTAAAATTATTTTAGAAGTAGCAAAAGTCAATCTCCTCCAGCGGTAAGGAAATTTAACAATGTGCATATGACACAAAGTAACATTGTGTTAGTTCCCCAGAGAACTTTCAAGCTCACATTAACAAGTGAGAATTCTGTAAAACAAAAGATTTGTTTTGAACACGACAACGCGCTTTGCCACAGTAGAGAATAGAGTTCACACCTTCAACGCAGCAAAGCTAATCATAACGAACGAAGCCGTACAGTTTCAATTTCTCTATTGATTTATTTGATTTAGTGCATTTAGGTGTGAAATCTATTCTTTTAAATCAAAAATTGTATTTTCATCTATGAAACAGGAATCTTTCGTTTTAAAAAATTCCTCCTTCTTGCAAGAATGCAGTCTGCAAGCAATGTCCCGCTATTTTTATAAATACCAAAAATCCAATCATTCTGAGAATAATAACCAAAACGTTTTACACGCAAAAAACATTATTAAAAAATTTGAAAGATGTATATATAAAAAATTTAAGTATATATATATATACATATAAATATACTTTGTATCACAAATGCGTTGCTGTGTTTCATCTTGAAGAAAGTCGCCCTTTTCTAGCTACAAAAGAATGCAAAGAACAACATTAAATTACAGTAAACGAGCAAGCTACAGACAAACAAAAATTTATTAATTTTTTTTAGAATGTATACAAAAGTATATACAGTAGACCAGCGAGCACAAAGAGCTCCAGTTATCACTTCATTAAAAAGCATCAAGAAGACGTGAATGGCGACGTCTTTATAGAGTAAGGCACGTAAATATGTTGTGCCCATGTATTAATAATTGTTGTTTAACCCCAGAACAACGGGGTTACACAACAATTCAGTTCTTGTGATCGCAATTAAAAAGCTATTAAATTGCATTTGACATAGCAAAATGCTTTCAGTGTCTGTTCTTTAGGCCCGGCTAAAGTAAACAACATTGTCGTACGACTTTCACTTTTCACTGATGCGATGTGGAGCGAAATGTTTAAAAGTCTAAAAGGCATGGACCAATTTGAACATGGAAGAGCACAATTTCGTTTTTTGCGATGTTTCGAAAGAAAATACTCTGGAAATAACTGCTGTCTCGCTTTTTTAATCAAATAACTGCTAAGGTTGGAAATCATAGGTTGAAACAAACAAAAATGTAGCAATCGCTATCATTAGGTAGCCTTCTGGTGAGCCACATGCATCCCACGCAAGACTTTCCACATTTCCTTCTTCCGCGTCTTGTTTCTCACAAAAGCACAGTATTTGCTGCAAGTTCAGAATGGCGAAGACAGTGTCCAGCAATACCCATTCTTCTAGGTGCGATTTTCTGGCTGATTTTTGGCAGGCTTTCATAAGGTGCCTCATTCGGAACATGGTCATGCCACAGAATCTGGAGCACTGCTCTCCGCAAACGGGTACATATTTTGTCTAGTGACTTCTCAAGCTGTTTTATCAGAATGCAGCATTCTGAACCGTATATTACTACTGTCTCTACAACTGCTGAGAAGAAAGCTAACTTGACCTTTATTTCTAATTTTAAATTCCAGACTAGATTCATTTTGTTTAGGGCTTGCCAGGCGCGAGCTTCGCAAACTTTTATGTCTTGTTTGGTAGATCCTATCCACGACTCTGCCTAAGCGTCTTTAAATTTGTTCACCTTAATGAGTTCTTGGCCATTATTTGTGAGCATCAGGAATATTGAGCACCATCACATCAGTTTTCTTTACATTCATCAAAGTTAGTCCAACTATGTTGCATTCCAATTAACTTTATAGTTAGTACAACTATGTTGCATTGTTGCAGTCCAACTATGTTGCGCACGTGATAACATCTCACGAACACTAGAAATTGTGTCTGAAAGTGAACAAATGTCGTCAGCAAAGTTCAAATCGGTCAAAGCAACTTTGGGGTGTCTGATGGATCGTCTGTATGTAATAGTGTCCTCATCGCCAACAATTGCCTTTCTAAGTGCATAGTCCAAAACAGTAATAAACAAGTAAGGTGCCAAAGTTTCTCCGTGCAATACACCTGCTTGAATAAAAAATTGTCAGTTGTCCCATCTGGGGTTACAACCTGGGCTTGAGCGTTCCTGTACATGAGTGTCTATTACTGAGAGAAGATTTGGCGGAACTCCATATGCCTTTAAAATCTTCAACATTTTTCAACAGTGGATACTCGCAATGCTAGTATATGATACAGTGTAGAGTGGCCTTCACGAAAACCATTCTGATTGATTCTAAGCACGGGGTCAATGTGTTTTCAGATGCGATTCAAGATCATTCAGTTATTAAAAAGTAACTAAGGAGCCTAGCTAACCTTGATCGGCGAGTGAATTTTACCAAACCAAGCCATCCATTTTTTGAATTCCTTTTCCATGCCCACGGCAAAGTCTGCAGGAGTTTCAGCCTTCTCAATGCCATAGCATTCTTTACAAGTTGCAGTGGCAGCTACCTGAAGAACCACCTGACCAACACCTAAAAATTAACGCGACAATTAATACTGCTGTAGTGCATAAGCACTCAAATCGATATTGAAATAGTGAACAGTAACCATTGTTGACACGATTTTCAAATATAAGTATATATTTATATATATTTTATATATAATAAGTACATATTTATATATATTAAGTAAATATTTGGTCAAGGCTTGAAGTGAGAATTTTACTCAAATTTATCCAAAATAATTTTTTTTAGTAATCATCTATAGTTAACTTGAAAATAAATACCTTATTTGCTGATATCAGTGCGTGGAGGGTTGGAATATTAATTTCAAATTTGCTTTTGGTTTTGGCCCAAGTTTATAAAGTGCTGCGTTTTTGGAACTTTCTGAATCACGGCGTTGATTCAAACAAGATACCTCTTTTTTAGAAAAACATTGGAACTATAATTCAAAAAACGGAACTGGAAAATCAGTTGTCCATGGCTAATATCTTAAACTAGTAATAGCTTCAGCTAAAATATCACCACATCTTTTGTAAAGAATCTGATCCGGGGTAATTTAACAAATTACTCTCTTTGATTACCGCAAACGTATTGTCAGTGAATCTATGGCGTGGTGTTGTTTCTTGACAGCAAGTGAGATTATTTTCTTTAAAGTCGTAAACTCTGGCACTTTGTGTAGTGCATTTATTCTTTAAATTTGCTTGAATAAAATAACATTTGTGACATCATTGCATTTAAACAATATTTATCCAAGAATTTGAAAGACGCGTTTACACTTTACCACATTCTATAATTTTTAGAACTTATTTTTTCAATCAAATTTTATGATTTTTATAAATTATTTGTTTGTTTACTAGGGCCAAAATTTCCTGCCTTCCAAAACAACTTCGATAGGTTTTGAAAAACACGTTACTTCCTTGTTGAAAGCCATTGATGCAGAAATGTTGAAACGATGCGCCATGCAAACTTTTAAAACAAATCCAACTAATTTCCAATTCAAAGTGGGCGGGTACAGAATCGGTTGATTGGTCATTTTCGATTAGAATATAGTAGATTTTGCCTTTGAATGACATACTTTTACAATTTTCAAATGATAGATTTAATCTTGATTGACATATCAACATTTCAAGCCCTTCTTCCAAACGTTCAAAATCTCATTTCTAAGCGAACTGAAAAACCTTTCTGACTCGGTATCCTTTTCATGGGAGCAAGATTATTTGGCCACCTTCGGTGGCGAAAACAAAAATTGTTCTTTTGTGCTGGGAATTTCTCATTCATTCCAGATAAATCATTCCTTGATGGTTCCAATTATCATTAGGCTGTTCAATTTTCAGTTTTTGGATTTCTATTCCAATGTGTTTTTAAGTGCAAAGTATCTTTTTTCGGTACATAGCCATGAATCGGAAGACGCAGCTTATGCCAAAATCCAGGGCTCCGGTTTGGAGGTGCAGACAAATTTGAGCTTTTAAAATAAACATTTCGACTCTCCATGCACCGGTGTGAACAAATAAGGTATTTATTTTCAAGTTAAACATTGATAAAAAATATTTTGGATAGACTTAAAGCAAAAATGTTAATACTAGAGTGAATCAAACTGTTGCCGTTTCTTTGGGGCACTTGGCATATATATTTTTATATGGTATCGTTCTAGTTCTTTTGTAAGTATATAATTTATTTGTAATTATTATATATATAAATATATACCGGGATTTTATGATAAGTGAAAGACATTTTGTTTGTAATTTGACTTACAGAACAGTTAGACTTATAATATCAGTTGGAAACTTCAACTTCCACCTCATTTATGAGAAATTAATTATAAAACACTCCTCCCTTACACAGGTTTTGCAAATATTATGCAAAAACGTGGATAGGAAACATTTTTGTAAACACATCTATTAAACAGCCTGATAACATACGAGTAATTTAGGTTAGGTTTGTCTTTTCGTACATTTTACAATCACCTTATTTTTGTAAAATCCATACATTCAACACATTTTAGGCCATTTTAAATATCAGAAAATCCCAAAAATAGGATTGAAACAATGTTTGAACTGCTTCAATCACTAAATGCCCTGATTTTATTTAATCTGTCAAAGAAAGAAACTATTTGGTACATAAACAAATTTGCTTTTGTGTTCAGTTTATTTCATTTTGGTTGAAGAAACTCACATAATAAAATCCAAGTTTTTGGAATGTTCATTTTCTTCAAAACTCTCAAAGCGAAAGACATAAAAATCCTTGGGAATTAAAACAAACATAAAAGATAGCATCCCATACCACTACCAAGATCCATAAATGTGTACTGTGCATTTAGGTTGACTTCATCTAGCATTGTAGATACCATATCAAAAGACGTCTCTCCATAAACCTACGAGAACCCAATACATATAATATATATATATATATAAATATACATAGAATAAAAAAAATCAAACAACTATATTCATCTCTACAAGCCTGTTTC